>CP126891.1:96720000-96945000 GCA_030440675.1 Furcifer pardalis
TCTTTTCTTTTGTTTGGGTTGCTTTTAGTTGGTAGAAGGAAGTTTTGTGCCTGTGTGGGATTTTTTTAAAAAAACAGAACAGAAAAGTGGGTGGGATTTGGTGGGCTGTGTTGTGGTGGGAGTGGAGGAGAAAAACCTTGGAAGTTGTTATTGATGGTGGGGGAAAGCTGGAGTTGCTGGAGCCCTGTGCTGGAATGTGGGAGTGTGCGTGTAGTGGTGCTGAAGCAGTAGGAGGTCACGTGGACTCCTTTTCTCTCCCCCCCCCTTTTATTTTTCTTGAGAGAGGGGGGTCCTTGAGTGTTTTGAGAGGTGCTGTGAGGAGGCAGTGGAGGAAAAGAGGGGGTGGGGTGGGTGGGGGTGAGAAATAAGCAACAGCCTCCAGGAAACCTATCCGTAGGGATCAGCCTTCAGGAGAAAAGAGCAAAGGCCCTGAAGGAAGGACAAAGGGTGGCTTGTGAGAATGTGGCAGCCCACAGGAATGTCCTGGAGAAAGTCGGAATGCCCTGCCTCCTTCTTCCGGCCCAGCGGCCTTGGCATCCTGGCCTCCCACAGTCTGCTCTGCTCCACTTTGTTTGGGACAATGTCACCCGCCCATCAAAAAAATGACACGACTTGGGAGCAATCTTGCGCCTGGAGATTTCTCTCTCCACTGGACTCCTCTGCAGATAGTTAGACTGACACTTGGATTAATTTACTGTATTTTTGTTTTGCATTAAATGTTCTTCCCACATTTCTTTCTTCTCCCACCAGGGTTCTTCCCAATTCATTATTGACCCCCTTGATGATCAACAGGCAGTTGACTTGTATTTATCACAACAAGGCCTTGGTCATTCCACTATATCCCTAGTTCAGCTCTACCTCTTCAGTCACGTGGAAACATCTTGCAGTTTCTGCATGTCTATTTACTAGTAAAATAAAGCATGCTTCATCTCTGCTGCTACAGTTAACAAAATACTTGAGGTTACTCAAAAGTAGATTTATATATTTTCCCCTGTCATGGGCAAATAAAAGTAGATTTTAAAGCAAAGATGGGGTGGCTAATGTTTCACAGTGAGGTATATAGAGATCCTATCTGAAGTTTTGAAAGTTGGCCCCAGAATACAAGACTAATGAATTTTAGATGTGATTAGATTAATTCACTGAATTACATAAAAGTGATAGGACTTTTGAAATTGAAATAAGTGATACCTCACTGATAAGTAAGGATCTCTGGCTAGGAATAAAAAAGTATTATTTCCAGAAGAATCCTATCAGTGACCTGGTCTAAAGTTTAAAAGTATGTGGTCTTCCTATTGGCTTACTGTTGTTTTGAATCTGATGCTTTAGGTCTCTTCCAGTTTGCTTCTTTGTGTTCACATTTGACAGTATGCAATTTTTGGTTGACTGAAGTTTACAGAGTTCAGTAATGCTCTTGTTTGACACCTTAAGGAACAAATTTGTTTTTCAGCTATCTTTTAAAATGACTTTACAATGAAGGTTTTGTTGATTCTATGTTTATTTTTGAATAGATTCCATAAAGAGGTTTGATTTACATGCATTCAGGCTTTTATGGCTAATGAATAAAGCCATCAGTTGAAAATATTTTATGGGCAGAGCTGAAAAATCTGCATGCTATTAAACTTGTGAATCTTTTAATGCCAACTGAAGGCACAAAATTGATAAATAACATGACATTTCACCTCCTGCCCCATCTTAAAATAACAATAATTTGGTTTCCTTCCCATGGAACCAAAACATTTATTTTCCTGGAAGATTTCTATAAATAGAAATAGAAATAAAAACAAACATCTACCTTTTGCTGTCATATAAACCAGCCTTTGGTCTGTATAAGCCATGGGTAGGCAGAAAGAAATAACCTAGTATCAGGGGTGCTGTCACTGACAGTAAGTATTGACCTAAAATATCAATAGCTTATTTATATGCATAGTTTAAGCATTCCAGTACATTATTCTATCCATTATTTTAATGACAAGGTATGATAATATTATGTATAATTATTGTTACATAATAATGTTGCTGTGTAGACTAAGGTTTCTACACTTCTTTTTTCAATACAGCTGGATTTTTGTTCCCTTAAATGAAAAGGAGCTTTTTGGCCTTATTTGATGGAAGATGTGCATTCAGATTTGCAGATGAAAAGTTTGAACACTTGATTTTGTAAATACTGTACCTGTTAATGAATCACATATTATTAAAATTAAGAAACAGGAGATGCAAGTAGTATAGAACTGCAAATATTTGGTTTACCTGAAGAAAGGGAGTGTAATGCTTGTTTAGAGCCCAATTTCCTAATTGTGGCTATTCAGAAGTAAAGTTCTGCTTCTTCTAATGGGACTTGCTTTGTGTGTCATTTTAGGCTTAGGTTCCTTGCTTTCTCAGAAATGATTAATGATCCAATCATTGGCATGAACTCTTAGAGGCAAATCAGTGGCATGAAATACTTGGTAAAAACTGCCTAAAACATTCACTGTTGATGGTAAATCAACAAAAGCTACAATGTAGACTTAATTGTATACAAAAAGTATTTAGATGGAGTGTTAATCTCCAGCCCTCAAATTGTGTAATGTGAGAATAAAGTCTTGTTAGGTAAAATCATAGTGGAATAAATCTCCTGAGGATGCTGTCTACATATTCAGCCTGTCTTGTCACTGTAACAGAGGAAAAGATTCCTAAGGCATTTTAGATTCTGTTACTTCCTGATTTGAAAGTTGCCATCTAAGCCAGTAGTGACTCTGAGCAAGTACACTTATTAACAAAATAGAAATTTGATTGGGAGGTATTACTACAAAGGATGAATGATGGTAAAAGTTCCCAGCAGTTGTGGATTTTAACAATGGATTCTGCTATTTCTTATTATAAAACATAAAACATAAATATATGAAACAATCAGACATTCCTTGGAGATAGGACATGGGAGGCGTGGGGTTGAACGTCATGTTTGCTAATTTGCATTTCATCATCTTATTAGTAGGATTTAGGATATTTCACCATGCACAATTTATTGTGCTTCATTTTTCAATCTGAGAATCTTTGTATGAGAAATAATGTTTTCATTTTGAAATTATGGCTGTGGTGTATATGATACACATGTGCTAATTAATTGTGCAGGAATATATTCAAGTGCATTTAGGTATAGATGAGAAATTATTTTCCATGAAAGAGTGTTTAAAGCTTGATGCTTACCTGAGGTTTAAGAATCAGCATCTACAGGTTGCTTTGGAAGAATGAGTGGCGTGACATTTGGTAATCCTGAGCTATGTTTTTCTTGTACACTTCACAGTAATTTATCCTGATCTTTTAAAGATGGTCTCTAGAAAGAAAAGGTGTAGTATTTAAAAAATAGTCTATAAAGATATAATATTACAGTTTATCTTGCCCCACCCCTCCAATTTACTCAGAAAGAATAAGCAAGAATACCACTTGTATACTTGGTATATAATGATAAGTCTTTATGCATATTTAAAAAATTTTTAGGTTCTTCTACCTAGTGGGGTAAAAGAGAAGCAATATGTCACGTATTTGATCTATAAGAGTTGCTTTTCTGTAATTTTGCACATTCTATGGTCTGCTTTACTGACCTACTTTTGCAATTTCTACATGAGAATGTTGGTCACTCATGTGTATTCTAAAGTCAGAATTTATTCATTTTAATTTTACAATCAATTATAGTCCTCTTTGTGAGTGGGGGAAATAAATCATCATAACAAACAAAAAAAACAGTATAGTTATGGATTGCAGTCCTAAAATATAGTTCTTTATAAGCAAATTCCATTGATTTGGATAGAATTTTAAATTTCCAAGTAGCGGTAATTTTTAAGTGCGTTCCAAGATGGAAATATGTTTAGGAACTATAATCTTTTTGAAACAAAGTAAATTGCTGTACACCATGCCACAGTGAAGCAGTCACTTCAGACTGCAAATATTTGAATGAACAATCACAAGGATATTCACATATACCCTCAAATATGAGTTGATACTTCAAGTATTTCAATAACTTGAATATTTTCTCCAGTGCAGTATGTGATTCATTGTATGAATAAGCAGACACAGTTCTATGATACTGAAACTTTATTTATTTATTTTGCTTCTTGATAAAGGTATCAAAGAGGTTTACACAGAGTACTTTTCTTATTATGAAGTATGCATTAGTAATGAAATCATGAAAATGCTACATTATAAGGCCCCGAATTACCCTGAATTTCACTTTAGGATAAAACCAGCTGTTTAACCTTCAGAATTATTGGGAACATGGAAAAGCATGTTTCCCATGTATATTTTTTTCTACATAATTAGTCTTTTCCCCCTTTTCTCTTCTGGAGAGCTTAAATTGATTTCTACATGTAAAAGCACATTTATTGATGCAATGTTTTAAATTAGAAATAGTATATAACAAAATAATCAGCATTTAAGGATACTGTAGTACATACTCATCTTGAATTGTGTTGATTTTTACTTTTCAAACCTTTACACAGAACAGATTTTAAATGTCCCTAGATTTCTCAGTTTAAAATGAAATATTAAAAATTTTCATAGAAAAAAAATGTACAGTAATTAACCTTTTTGTATCTGTGCAAACTGGTCTCCTAACTTCATTTTTTTTTGCTGATCCAGCCCCGCTACCCTTAAAAAAATTCCAGAGCATTCTTTCTTATTCTTAAAAAAACTGAAGAAGTAAATTTTATAATATTACATGTGACTGTAAACAAACATTGCTTTTGAAATGTTATTGACTTCTTTTTATTTACAGCCAAAAATCATGTAAAAGTGAGAACATTCAATATGAAAGCAAATAGACAAACAATTGCAGATAACTGAAACCCTATTATTCTTAAAATGCAGGTATCTGCTTATAGCTACCTTTTTGTTTATCAGCTGGTACCCTTTGCCTGGTATATCATAATATAAATGCTGATCTCTTGTGGCTCAATATGTGATTTGAATCAGTCTGAGTTATTAACTGTACTCCTCAATCCTACAGGTATACAATGGTACACAGAGAATTGTGTATCTATGTAGGTACAGCAGGTGCCAGTGGCTTGTAAGGTAGATGGGGTAATGTGTTCTGTGTGTCATCTTCTGACCTACTATAACAACTATCTCTGAAGCTGAGGTCCAGGTATCATGAAAATCTTTGGTACATATTTGCATGGATGTAATGCTACTGATGTATCTCGGTTTAGCTCATGCTACAACCCAGCCTGAGACAAACATTATATTGGGTCTGTCAACATAGCTTACTTCATACCACTTAAAATCTTTCTTGTTTTCATGATTCACTCCCCATCTTTTTGCTACCGGTTCTATTTTTTTTAACCTGTTATAACAGTTGCTTCTTGGACTGCCACACCATCTTTGGAAATTGCTAGGATTATGGTAAGGTACCCCACTACTGAGGTTAATACAAATTTTAACACTGTAAGTTGTGATAGCATTGTGTTGTTGGATCAGCTATAGTTCATCCTGAGTGCTCTTTTGCCAGTATTGTGGCCGACATAACTGGTCATCCTTCCTTTCTTCTTTCCTTCCTTCTTTCCTTCCTTTGTAAGACCTAAGATAGTTTCCTCACACCCTACTTCATTTTAGGATAACATAAACTATAGTTGAAGCTAAACGTTGGAAGAAAAAATACTTTGTAGCTGTGGGATGGGTTTTTCATAGGCCTAAAATAATATAGGTACTGTATCTTATAATTCAGAGATACAGTAACTGCCATCTGAATGTTGCTGATTTTTTCTGTACTTAGATAATCTAAAATGTAAGGATAGCATTTGCAACAATGAATTGCTTTATATTCATTCATTCATTCATTCATTCAATTTGTATAGCCACCCCAATCGACATGCAACTCTGGGCGGCATACATAAAATCCCCAATGTTTAAACTCTAGAAATCCTTAAAATTCCTAAAAACACTGAAAAACTACCTCCCACCCACACCAATTAAAATTTTAGTTAAAAGCTTTTAATAGCATAAGTGATCCTGCTCTAAATGAACAAGTGTGTGTGTGTGTGTGTGTGTGTGTGGGGTTTGCTCCCTCTCCACCTCTCCACACCTGCCCTACCAGCCAGGTTTTCAGCTGTTTCCTGAAGGGAAGCAGCTCTATCTGGAGACACAGTTCAACTGGCAGGAGGTTCCATAGGGCTGGAATGGACACCGAAAAGGCTTTTCTTCTAGTGTTGGTATTTTTAAAGAGCCCCTCCAGTCCGCTTCCCATACCTCTTGAGCTGTAACTTTAAGTCTGTACATATGTTAACTTCTATTGTTACAAACAATATCTTGAAAAAGTGAAATTCTTGACTTAAATATTTTGTGATTAAGGAAAACTAAGTGTGTGGTTAGTACTAACATGACCAAAAAACATAAATAGGAAATTAAGACATTAAAGTAAGGTTCTAATATACTTTGGAGTTGAATATATTTCAGCATAGATAACACTATATTGGAATGTCATTTTAAAACAATGATCCATAAGAGTAATATATGGATACAAACCTCAGTATGATGTATTTTCCCATATGTATTTATATTTTGTTGTTGTTGTCCCCTGTTGTTTTGTCAAAGGTCAGCACTAGTCCTGTTGGGAGGGAAATGTGGTCTTGTGTTTCAGTTTTTGCCTTGAGGTCTACATGCAGTTTAGCAAGAATTATGTATGCCTTATTTGTTCATGTTTTGCTCTGGACGTGTGTATGTCTGGTATTTAAATGTATTTAACAATACTGTCACTACAAAGAGCCTGAATGTCAAGGACTAATTTCATTCAACTTCTTGGCTTTTTATTACTGAATATTAGAAAATAAATTTTGGGATTATCCTGCTATAGATGATTGAGAAACATGTTACATAGAAGTTTGAAAACAGATGTGTGCCTTAAAAACTTAGTACAGTGTAATATTTTTATTTTAAAAAATCCCTCTAAATTTAGGCAAGTTGGGCTCTTAGCATGCATCACAATTCACCTCAAGTGTGAGTAATTATGCTAGTTTAGTAATTAGTGGAGATGAAAGAAACTCTGTAAGATGTGAATCCTTCTAAACTTCAGTAGCTTTACTTTCAGCCAGAATAATGATCAAGCGGTAGTTAGCCATATGCCTGGGGATTATGTTGTAGTTTAAAAAAGAGAGAAACTTGAACTAATCTTGGGGTTATCTTTATTACTACCTTTAACAGTTTGTATCTCAGACCTGGCTTCCTCCTTTTTCAGAGGGGAGGCAAATAATTTTATATTTATATGAAAGGCAGGGCAAAGTATTTTGAATTATTAAAAAAAAAACCAACCCGTGGATTGTGCCCTCTCAAGTAATTGCAAATATAATGATTACCTATTTATTGTTTTGCTGCAATTTTGTGACATGCCAAAATCTGTTGCTGAAAGCAAGGTGCTTTAACCTAAATAACGATTGTTCTGGTATTGTTTGATGTCTTTGCTACTCTCCTTCTTTCCACCCAGCTCCAAAAGGTCTGATGGTCCTGTTTCATGTCCTTTTATACAGAAGGTATGTTCAACTTAGGCATAATTCATACAGAAGACATATGTAACTTAAATTTCATTAATTTTTTAAAATGCAAGTGTCTAGGTCATTAGTTTATGCTAGACATAAATTTAATCCGTATACCAAACATCTGTGCTGGCTGCCCCATGTATTTCCATGGACTTGCAGGAAAGGGACATCATTGTCCCCTGGTCTTTTAAAGTGGAATTTCCAGAAATAGATTGTGGGGCCTTCTGCATTAAGGTTGTCTGATTCCTGAAGTCTCTCAGCAAAATAAGATATATTCATTATTATGGGACATCTCTTTGCCTTTATACCTCCAGATTAGGAGAGAAAATGAGGCTTTCTGTTTACAGCTGAGGAAATATAATTCATTTAGTTGCTTCCTCTTCCTTTTGACCATCATCTGTATATTGCAGTTTTAAAGCTAAACATTTAGTGTAGTTAAGTAAAATACATACAGTAATACCTTGGATAATGCTAAGACTTGGTTCCACAAGTCTTGGTGTTATCCGATTTTTAGTGTTATCCGATGCATGTTAAAATCCTGTGGAATGTATCAGATAATGTTAAAGCTCCATAGAGATACATTGTAACTGCACAGGCTTTAGCAGTTGTTATCCGATCCATCCCATAGGACCTTAATGTTATTCGATCCAATTCTCCTCCCCAGATTACTTAACGTTATGCGATTTTAGCGTTATCCAAGGTATTACTGTATTCACATAATTACACACAACATATAAAACTACTTCAACCTTACTTAAATACTTCAAAATGGACAATTATGTATTGCTCAAAGATCTAAAACTTATGCTACTGGCATTTTACTAAAATATGTAAGAGTTGGTTGACTTTACTAAGTAAAAAAAGATTCTGCTTGTGTCACAGATTTCAAATATTCTAATTTAAATTGTGTATCTCCTTTTTTAAAAAAATAAGGGTATGGCAACTACAGTGGTACCTCATACAATGATTTTAATCTGTTCCACAGGGCTTGTTGTTGTACAAAACAATTGCTATACGATGCATGCTTCGTATAGTGATTTTTCCTATGGGATGCATCGTACAATGATTTTTTTCGCTAAGTGGTTTTTCCCATTGAAAAATTGCTGTACGGATTTTTTCCATAGAGAAAATTGTTATGTGGGAAACCATTTCCTCCCCAAACCTAATTGTTATGTGATTTTCTTGCTATATAGGGGGATTGTTGCATGAGGTTCCACTGTATAATCTGCCCCCCCCCCCCCCCGGGATAATACACATGTTTCTAAAACATAGTCTAAGGTTGTGACTACATAGTGGGGAAACTGCAAATGGATCTGATCTAAATTCACAGTTGGGAAGTCAAATTTACATAGGTGAGTTTGCTTCAACTAACAGACAGTCACAGAGAGAGAGGAGGAAATTGGCAACCAACTTTGTTTAGAACTCTTGTAAGATGGCTCTGCTGGGACTATCCAGGTTTGCAGAAGACACAGCAATGGTAGAACTATCTTAACAACATAAAAAGTACTGATTAGAAATGTCCTCCTCACTCTCTGCTGGCTCTTAACCTCACTCCATCCCTACCCTTGGGGCTCCAAGGTGCCCTAGTGCAATGGCACTAAGTTGTATGAAAATGGAGGAGTTAAATAAGCAGACAAGGTGCCAGGTTTGGGGACAAGAGAGTTGTCAGTTTGGGGACAAGAGAGTTGACAGTAGCCAGTTTCTCACCTGCTGACCTGCCTCACTGCTGCTGTAGCCAGGTGGAATAGCTTGAAATCCTGCCAGACTAATTATATCTTACTTTTCAATTTGGCAATTTTCTTGGTATGATAATAATTTTGTGTTAGAAATTATTCTGGGTTGAAAGGGTTTTTGTGGAAGAAACTCCACTTAGGGAACGACCAAATGAGGCTCCTTTCATGTCCCCAAGAGCTGGGACCGACACGGGTGCTCAATCCTTTATGCAGTACCCAGGTCTTGAACTGCCGACTTGCCAGCCTTCCAGCTAACAAGGTGACCTTCTTAACCACTGAGCCACCTCATCCCCTTACATCCTTGGTAGACAGTGGGAATGCTGCAGGTGTATATCGTGACTTCAGTAGAGCCTTTGACAAAGTGCCTCATGATATTCTGATTAGCAAACTAATTAGGTGATGCCTAGATAGCAAAAGTGTCAGGTGGATATACATTTGGTTACAGAATCATACTCGGAGAGGAAGGGGGGCTAACGGGGGGTACCACAAGGCTCAGTCCTGCGCCCAGTGCTTGTCAACATTTTCATTAATAACTTGGATGAAGGAGTATAGGGAATACTTGAATTTGCAGGTGACATATATTAATAGCTAATACCTTGGAAGACAAGAACAGATTGGAAAAGGTCATAAAAGGCTTGAATGCTGGGCTGAAAACAACAGAAATAAATTTAGCAGGGAAGAAATCAAATGAACAGTTACAAGATGGGAGATACTTGGCTCAGTAATACTACAAGAGAGAAGGATATTGGAATTGTTGTGGATCATAAGCTGAATATGTGTCAACAATGCATTGTGGCTGCTATAAAGGCCAATGCTATGTTAGGCTGTTTTAACAGAAGTAATGTATAGTCTCCAAAATCAGTGAGGTAGTAGTACACGTACACCTCTATTCAGCACTTATTAGGTCTCATCTAGAGTAGTATGCCTAGTTCTGGACATCACACATTAATAAGGATGCTATCAACCTGGAACAAGTACAGAGGAGGGCAGTAAAGATGATCAGAGGACTGGGAACAAAAATCAGTGAGGATATATGGAATGCCAGTACACAAATCAAGTGGTTTCTAGAGGAAATGAACTTTTTCACTGGAAGCTAAAATAATTAAAACTAGCAGGTTTAACAGAAATAAGTAGATGTAATTGGTAATCAGGGGGACTAGAATCTAACTCTATGAGGTTATGATAGCACTTTTCAAATACAGTACTTGAAAAATAGTCATAAAGTGGAAGGGCAGGATATGTTCATGATCATCCCAGAATGCAGGACACATAATAATGGGATGAAACTACAGGAAGCCAGATATAGGCTGAATATCAGGGCAGGTGGGGGGAATCTTAACTGTTAGAGCAGTACAACAATGGAACCAATTACCTGAGGAGGTGGTGAGGTCTCCAACACTGGAGGTTCTCAAGAGAAAATTGGACAACTATCTGTCAGATTTGCTTTTATTTGGATTCCTGCTTTTAGCAGGGGGGTTGAACTTGATGGTCTCACTGCTCCCTTCACACCAACTAAGCAATCTCAATAAAACAAACAACCTTAAAAGCCCCAGCAGCATCAGAGGAAGAGAATTCAGATTGTGGAAAAGAACCCTAGTCTGATTCACATGGAAAATAATATAACTCTGAGTGTCTCAATTCCAGAGCAATTCTCGTATTATTCAGCAACATATCTCCCCCTGAGTCAGCTTCCCAAGAGCACAACATCTGTCCATTTCATTATTAAATAAACCATTTATATACATATCCTAGAGACTTGATGCTTCCAAATATTAAAAAAAAACACAGAAGCTAATGAACATGAAAATATTCATGTTACCCCCTGTTTTTCTCATATCCATGAAGATAGGATGTCCCAATTCAATATCCTCTTGAGATTATTATCCTGAGCAGAGAACTTGCAGAAATAGTTGCAGATGTTTGTTGAAGTGTCTTATTGTATGACACTTTGTGAGGCAGACATTTCTCCAGAAAGCCACAACTGCTACTACAACTTCCATCCCATACAGGGTAGTCCCAACAACATGTTGGTCCTAGGCTGTCAAATGTAATTCGTTAGTATAATTAATTCTGATTTTTTTAAAAAATAGTCTCATGATAATTAAAGGTGGTGGTGGTGATACAGGATTATGATTATGCTCACAATTTTTTTTCAAATGAGAATTTTTTTAAAATAGCCATTGTGTGTGTTGTCTAATCAGTAGATTTTATCACTTAATAACATAATATGCAGCATTCACGTTCATTGGCTGTGTGGGTTTTCTGCCTTCTACTTCTCAAAACAGGTGAGATGGGGACACCGGAAAGCACGTAGGTTAATTATGGGGACCATGACCCTCTATTTGGTTTTAGTCTCCCATGCTAGCCAGCTCCAGCCAACATTGTCAGTTATTGGCAGTCATGGGAGACATTGGGTCTATCTGGATTAGCCCTTGTAAGGCAGCAGTAACATTGCGTGGATTTCAGCCGCCCGGGGCTTAAGCCAAATTTGCCATCCCCTGGTTGGACGCCAGCACCCACTCCGGCTAGAGCTTTTGGGAATTGTAGTCCAAGAACACCCATATCCCAAAAAGCGCCACCTGGGGCAGCCCCCCTGGCCCCCGTATGTGATGCCACTGTAAGGCAGTCTGTGATTGTGGTTAGAGGATCTAAATCAGTGATGGGATGTAACAGGTTCTCACCAGTCCTCCAGAACCGGTAGTAACTTTTCCCAGTGTTCTGGAGAACCGGTAGCAGCTTTTGGGGGGAACCACCTCCGGGGCTTACCTTTTCACTGTTTCCCCCACTGCGCATGCACGCCAAGCACTTGGTGTGCATGCATGCCTACAGTGCTTGACATGTATGCACGGCCTCCTTGCTGTCCTCCCAAGCGGGGAGAAGGAAGAGAAGCTGCTAGCCTGAAGCACACTATAGCCTGCTCCCCAGGGTAAGTGACTCACCTTTGGATGTGGTGTGTCTGTGTGTATTTTAATGTGTATTTAATACCTTTACCTATATTGACATACTACCACAGTTCCTATAAAGGCCTGGCAGCTGGCCTTGGGGTTTTAAGCAAAGTCTTGGAGTTACCTCATTAATAAGCTACACCTGTGCTGTTCCAATTGCTGTTCCAGTTGGAGAACCCTTAAGGAGGTACAGCTGTTTTACATTTACATTAAGGCATATTATCCTAGAGAACTGGTTAGGCAAAGACTTAGTACCTAACTTCTTTAACTGTTGAAAAGTGCCAAAATGAAGCCATCTTGTGGTGAGTTCATTCTGTAGTTCCTTCCATCTGACCTAGTGTGAGAAAGATTAGCCAGAATAAGCTTTAAGCTCTGGTTTAAAAGCTCTGGTTGATTTGTGTTTGGGGTGGGTGTTTGGGTGGGTGGGTGTATTTTAATGTATTTTTTATTGTATTTATTTATTTAATTAATCTATTTAATTTATTTACGGGTTTGTGTTTTGGGTGGGTGGGTGGGTTGCGGGGTGTGTGTGTGCGCGCTTATTTTTATTTTATTTATTATTATTATTTTCTTTGGCTCCACCCATGATGTCATGATGTCAACCCCGCCCACACTGTGATGACATCACGGTGGGGTAGTAAGATTTTTGACATCCCACCACTGATCTAAATTATGTTTACCCCACTCCACCAAACAGCACAAGTGACATTTGCCTGTATTGTGAAGAGGCTGACAAGCCACTTCATCATATCAAACATTGAACTTAAGCATTTCCCCTGCTTCTCTGCAGAGGGGCCAGAAAATTGTAATTATTTTTCCCTTCTATCCAATTCCTGTTATATTGTGTGAACCTTATTCTTTGCTTCCTCTTTTACCCCATCGGCTGTCAAGGCAGATGCAATGTTCTTGTTTTGGCACTTCTAGTGGCCTCTACCACTGTTATTTGGTGTTCTTGTAATATTACTTTGATGTTATCCCTCCACCTTCCTATGTGTCTGTCTTGTGGTCTTTGTCTTTCTCCTCTTTCCACATATGCCTTGTACGGTTTGGAATCCCAAGACATTCTCTCCAAATGAGCAAAACCACTTTGTTGGCTCTATATATTGTGCAGATTGGTTCTATTCCAATTCTTTCCATTATAACCTAATTCCTGATTTTATCCCTTCTAGTTACTCCAGTAGCCTTCCTCAAACATCTCATTTCTGTGGTGACCAACTTTTGCTTATGTTTTGTCGTAAGTGTCCATGTTTGGTACTGGTAACATAAGGTTGGAATGAATATGCATTGTATGAGGTATTTCTTTATGTTGATTGGTATTGCCTTATGTTGTAAGAGTGGATCTAACTGTCCCAATATTTGATATGCCTTACTGAACCCCACATGTTAATCTCTTCATTCATTTTGCCATTTTCAGTAAACATTGTTCCTAGGTATTTGAACTCTGCCATTGTTTTATATTTGCTCCCTCTATCTCAATATCTGTTCTAGAGTATGCCTTTTCCTTCCAATTGCCATTACCTCAGTCTTCTCTTTATTGATTCTCATATTATTTATCTTACATTCTTAGTGGTCTTCCATTCTTGTCATTAACTACTTCAGTGAAGTTATAATTCTTCTCTGTTTTCTGCATACTTTTAAATACCTTGAAATTTTTCTGTGTGGCTGTTCTCCTGCGTTATCTGCTAACAATTTTCTGAAGCATTCAGAAGGATTCTTGTTTGCTTTTTTATTATCCTGTTGGCATCTTTATGTTGTAATCTATAGTCTTCTTCTCTCCTCAATTTTATCCAACATGTATACAATTCTTTTTTCAGCCTTACTACTTCTTTGACGTCTTCATACCTTCAGACAATATGTTTGGACCCATAACAATTTTTCCAGTTTTCCTTTTGCCTCATAGTTCTTCTGCGGCGCTAAACGGGTGGTTTTGTTACACTTCCATTCTTTTACTTTCTTCATCTTTGGGGGCAGTGGGTTAAATGCTGTCTCCACTTTTTGTTACAATTGTTCTGCTATTTCTCTTTGTTTGAGTTTTTGCTGTTTTAATTAATTATTGGGTTTTGTTTGGTTCTCTTCTTCTAATGTTAGGTTTATCCTTTTTTTCATGTTAACTCTACAATCTTATGATTGGTGTTGCACAGTCCATTGGAAATTGCTTTTGCATATTCTGAATCTTCTTTTGACTCTTGTTAATATGTAATCAATCTGACTTTGGATGGTGATATTCCATTTGTACTATGTATAACATGAATCTCGATATTGGAAAAAATGTTGCTAATAAAGAGCTGGTATTGGTTGCATAACTCAAGTATCCTTTGTCCATTCTCTTTCCTAATTGTGTGAATTAGAATAAATTTTTTTTTTGCTTCTTCATTTTTCTCTCTAGTGCCAATCAAGAAATCATTCACAGCCGGTTTCTTTTGGCACTACAGAGAATTTTTTTTTTACTTTCTTAACTGAATCAACACTCAAATAGTCAGATAGGAGCAAAAATAATTACACTTTCCCTGCCCCTCTACAAAGGAACAGTGGGAGTTTTTAATTTAAATATTCAATATGCTGGAGGGGCTTGTTAGCTCTTTCAGTATACTAGATGCTGACAGCTGCATGGGTCCCATATATGCAGTTTCCCGGGCACTGGGAAAGTAATACAGTAATACCCCGGATAACGATTGCATCGGATAACGCTAGAATTTGATAACGATGCAAGTTTTTTGGAAAAAAATTGCATTGGATAACAATTCTGGATAATGATTCTTAGCGTTATTAGAGGCAATGGTCTGCGGATGTGGGGTGGTTTGGGTAGAACTACCCAATCCACCCCCCACCCGCAGTGGTCTCTGTGACTGCAGTAGGGTCGGGGAAAATCACGCGCCTTTTCCTCAACCCTACTGCAGTCTCAGAGACCGCTTGTGTCTCTTTCCCTCCCTGTATTTAAACTACAGGGAGGGGGAAAGAGAGAGACGAGACCCAATCACGTCTCTCTCTTTCCCCTCCCTGTAGTTTAAATACAGGAAGGGAAAGAGACACAAGCAGTCTCTGCGACTGCAGTAGGGTCGGGGGAAAGGCACGCCTTTCCCCGACCCTACTGCAGTTGCGGAGACTGCTGCGGGTGAGGGGGGTGGCTTTAAAGGCAGGGAGGAAAAGAAAGAGACCCAATCGGGTCTCTTTCTTTCCTTGCCTGCCTCTAAAGCGGTTTGTCCCTGAAGTCAGGGCTTTTTTTTTTTTTAGCGTTGTTCGATGCATGCATTGGACAATGCTAAAAATCGGATAACATCATGACTTGTGGAACCAAGTCATAACGTTATCCGGGGTATTACTGTACATTGAAGCATGGCAGAGAAGATAAACAATCTATGGGGAGTTCAAAAAGTATACCTTGGATCATTAGGATCATTTCAATATCCATTGTTTCTCATCCCCAGAAAAAAGTGGACCAGTCTGACCCAAATACCATGGAGAATGGACTTAATGTCTGTCTGGACAAGTTCATAGTTTCAGCAAGGTCTGGAGGGACATTCTTTAAATCTGCATAAATGTTTTGTAGTACAGTATATTATTGAAAACCTCATTTGGTCTGGCCCAGCTCCTGCCAACTTAGCAGTTCAAAAGCAAGAAGTTGCAAGTAGATAAATAGGTACTGCTTTGGCAGGAAAGGTAACAGCAATCTCTGCACTTCAACGTATAGTTATGCTTTCCACATGACCATGGAAACGTCTGCAGGCATAGACAGTACTGGCTCTTTGGCTATAAATGGAGATGAGCACAGAACCCTAGAGTCAGGCACAACTTGCTTTTAAGGAAGGGAGACTTTACCTTTACCTTGGCTATTTAATAATAATAATTGCATGCTGTCAGGTCAATTTTTGACATACAGCAACCATTTCCAGCTTTTTCTAGGAATAGAATACAATCAAACCTCGCATAAAGAGCACCTCACTTAAAGAGTAACTCGCTTAAAGAGCAGAATTTTCGCTTAACAAATAAAACCAACCAAAAATTCGCTTAACAAATAAATCGGGGTTCGCAATCCCCGTCACAACTGGTCATTTGCAATGGTGTTTCACTTAAAGAGCAAACTCGCTTAAAGAGCAATCCTGTGGAACGCATTATGCTCTTTAAGTGAGGTACAACTGTACATAGAAATGATCTTCCATTCCTTTATTCTGGAGCGCCCTGGGACTGTATAGTTTGCCCATGTCTACAAAGGCTGGCTGTTCTTCCTAGACACATGGTGAGGATTTGGCAGGGGTCGGTTGAGGCTTTTGCTGATTATCTGGTAGAGAAAATCGCTTGGATACATTCAAAGTTGAATCCCGGCATGGAAAATGTAGAACTGGGGTTGACCGAAGTGCAGTCTGGCCATGTTATCTGGGATCGGCTTGATCCAGTTGTCCCTGAGGAAGTGGACAGGCTCCTGGGATTTGTTCATGCAACTGCCTGTGCGTTAGATCCATGCACTGCCTGGCTGGTGAAATCAACCAGGGCAGTGACGGGCAGTTGGGTCAAAGCAGTCATTAACTCTTCGCTGCAGGAGGTTTTTCCCCCAGCAACGCTAAAACATGCCTTGGTGTGCCCCCTCCTGAAGAAGCCTTCTCTGGACCTCATGATGGTGGCCAACTACCGGCCTGTCTCCAACCTACCCTTTTTGGGTAAGGTCTTGGAGAAGGCAGTGGCACGTTAGTTACAGGAGATCCTGGATGAAGCAGATTATCTGGGCCCCTTCCATTCAGGAATCAGGCCCGGATATGGTATGGAAACTGCATTGATAGTGCTGGTGGATGATCTCTGGAGAGAGTGGGATGGTGAACATCTGTCCATCCTGACTCTTCTTGACCTCTCAGTGGCTTTCAATACCATCGACCATGGTATCCTTCTGGCACGGCTCTGAGGATTAGGGATCCAGAGCATTGTGTGGTCCTGGTTTTCCTAATTTCTGAAGGGGCGGACCCAGTCAGTGTGGTTGGAGAGCGGGAAATCCAGCCCTAGGCCCCTCCAATATGGGGTGCCTCAAGGCTTGGTGTTTTTGCCTCTTTTAGTTAACATCTACATGAAACCACTGGGTAAGATCATTCGTTCCCATGGAGTGGGGTATCATAAATATGCAGATGATACCTAGATGTATATCTTGGCCTGTGGAGACCCAAGCAATGCAGTGGAAGTCCTATCCAGGTGCTTGGAGGCTGTTAGGGTCTGGATGAGGGACAACAGGCTACGACTGACTGACTGGCTGTGGGTGAGAGGTCCTGTGTTATCTTGGGAGCTACCTTCTTTGGTTCTGGATGGGGTCCCAAGCAGGCCCGGTGCATAATCTGGGGGTCCTCCTGGACTCGCGACTCCTGCTCAAAGAGCAGGTGGCAGTTATGGACAGGAAAGCTTTTGCACAACTTTGTGTTATACGCCAGTTACGCCTGCTCCTAGATTGGGACTCCTTGCTCATGATCACACATGTTTTGGTCACCTCCAGACTTGACTATTGTAATGCGCTGTATGGAGACTGCCCTTGGTGATCATTCAGAGGCTACAATTGGAACAGAATGCAGCTGCTCGGGTTGTGATGGGGTGCGGGCATTATGCTCGTGCCTCACCATTATTCTGGGAGCTGCACTGGCTGCCAGTATGTCTCTGAGTGCAATTCAAAGTGCTGGTTATTACCTTTAAAGCCCTACATGGTGGTGGGCCAGGATACTTAAGAGACCGCGTCACCCTAAGGACATCTGTCCATCCCACCAGAATGGACCAGAGAGGCTCTATGGTCATGCCATCGGCTAGAGAGGTGCACCTCTCTAGCACCAGATGAAAGGCCTTCTCTCTGTGTGCTCCAGCCCTATGGAACCTCCTGCCAACCAAGTTGAGTCTCGAGACGGAGTTGCTGCCCTTCAGAAAGGGTGCTAAGACCTGGCTGTCGGGGCAGGTATGGGGTACGGGCCAGATAGTCAACCCGGCCTGCTGGCTTATTTGACTCCTCCCCTCTCTCTTTGTGAATCTTTTAAATCTCTTTTTAATCTTTCAATTCTAATTTTTATCTTGTGTTTTAATTGTTGTTTTTAATGCTGTGTTAGCCGCCCTGAATCACTCGTGAGGAGGGTGGCATATAAATATGATTAAATAAATAAATAAACTCCCAACCTCTGGCTTTGTAACCAGATACCTAAACCACAATTTATGTTGAATTAGGCACAGATGAATGTGAATTAAACCCTGGTAATAAAGCAAAGCAAAGTAATCACACTTAAATACCACCCCATAGTGTGTAGTGCACTCGCTGGGCGTTTCACAAGTTAATTTGCATTTTGCCCTCACATGCTGGGTACTCATTTTACTGATGTTGGAAGGCTGGAAGGCTGAGTCAACCTTGATCCATGGTCAGGACTAAACTCACAACCTTTTGGTTGCAGGACAGCAGTTTAACCACTGCACCACCAGCTCAATGATGAGGGACCCATCTTGGAATCATCTTTTGTTCAGCTAGCAGAGGTGATTTAAATTGTTCCAGTAGGACTGACATTGCCTTTGTTTGCTTTCTCTCCAGTCTGATCTGAGGCAAAGGGGTGTTTGTGGAAATGTTAGTCATTTTCCGCAATGAACTATTTTTTCCCCAGAGTCTGCACGAAGCAGCAAAGGCAGCTCCTTCAAATCAGATATATGTACCTGGATTCCTGTCTCATGGTTGCATCTTTATAAAACGAGCAAGCTCAACATCATCTAATTGAACAGAAGTTATGGAGCAATGTAGCTTTGTATGTGTGAATCTTTTATCAAGATTCTTTAGACCAGAGGTTCCCAAACTTTTTACGGTGTGGGCCAGACCACGGCCCCTGGAAAGCTGAGCGGGCCAGACTGGTGGTTCTCCCAGCATAAACACTTCCATAAAATGCACCCACAGCTGTTAGGACAGCCACAGGCTGTTGTAAATGTGTCCACTTCTACTTCCAGTGTGGCAGCGGCAATAATGTGGGCCACATGAAATGGTGCCATTGGCTATGATCAGCCCGTGGGTCAGGAACCCTTGCTTTAGACCCTTTCTTAGAATTTTTCTTACTAGCTAATGGTACACTTTTATTTAGTATGTTTACATCACCAACTATTTATAATACCTTATTCAGTGTTCCCCCCACCCCTCAGTGCTAGATTTAAAAGCAAAAAGATCCAGAGTAAAAGAGGCGATGTCTCTTTTCCTGTGGATCATTTTGCTTTTAAAGCTAGTGCTGGGTGGGGTGGGGGAATACCCACCCCACCTGCAAGGGCAGTAATGGATCACTGCCCTTGCGGGGTGGGATGGGTATTCCCCCCCCCCAGCACAGTGCTAGCTTGGAGTGCAGGAAGGTGGGGGGGAGGCATGAGATCGTGCCTCTCCCCCCCTTCCTCCATTCCAAGTTACAAGCACTGTGAATGAAGAAGGGGTGAGGGAATCCTGAGCCCACGCGCTGGGGATTCCCTCACCCCTTCTTCATTCACAGTGACTGCAGTAGGGTCGGGGGAAAGGCGCCCACCTTTCCCCCAACCCTACTGCAGTCATAGAGATCGCTGGTGTGTGTGTGGATTGGGTAGCCCAATCCACCCCCACCCCACCCTTAGCGATGACTTCAGGGACAAACTGTATGGTTTGTCCCTGAAGTCAGGGCTCTTTTTTAAGCATTGTTTGATACATGCATCGGACAACACTAAAAATCGGATAACATCATGACTTGTGGAACCAAGTCATAACGTTATCCAGGATATTACTGTACCTTGGTTTTCTCACTGGGGAATTGAAATTCCAACATCTGACTCTACGGACAAGTCTTCAACTCATTGTGATAACAGTCCTGTCCCCTTGATCATTGTTCGTATAGAATCTAGGGCACATGTCTTCCAGCATATCAGGATGTTAAAATGTAGCTAGGTGTAACAGGACTTCCTTCCTAAAATGAGTGGAGACTTGCTTAATTAGGTGTGTGTGTGAGACTGCAGTGGGTTGAGTTGCAATCAAAATGGTCCAGTGCATGAGAGTTAAGTTATTTAACAAATTGTTAAAATTTAAAAGGAAGTCATTGTTCAAATGTGATAGTATAAGATAGAAAGGTAAAGGTCACCCGTGCTCGAAAGCCAGTCGTATCAGACTCTACGGATCAGTGCTCATCTCAGTTTCATAGCCAAAGAGCCAGTGCTGTCCACTTCTGCAGACGTTTCCATGGTAATGTGGCAGGTATGACTAGACACCGGAGCACACGGAATGCTGTTTACCTTCCCACCAAAGTATTTATCTACTTGCAATTTCTTGTTTTTGAACTGCTAGGTTGGCAGGAGCTGGGACAAAATCGGGAGCTCATTCTGTCCTGCAGTATTCAGATATCGAACTGCTGACCTCCTGCCTTCCAGTCAGGGTCTTAGCCACTTGTAACATAAACAAGTGGAAATAACCTGTGCAGAGTAACATTTTATGCAAAGAGATGATGCTCAAAACACTACAAAACTATAAAGGAGAGGAACTGTTGTAGGTAGTTATCTGTTGAAGCATACTGTAAATCAGTGGTGCCCAAACTAAGGCCTGGGGACTGGGTACAGCCCCTGACGCCAATTCATCTGCCCCCCAAAGCCCACGTCGCGATGAGGACTTTGCATGCTGGATGAATTGGCATCAGGGACCGTACCCGGCCCCCGGGCCTTAGTGACCGGCTCCCTGAACCACATGATCGGCCCACGGCCCAAAAAGTTTGGGCATCCCTGCTGTAAGTGTTAAGAAGATTAGCAGTAGTTAATCACCTGCTTTCTTGCTGTGTGTTTGTTGCGTAGAGATTTTGTTATTCATTTCTTGGTAACTTCCACAAATGATTACTGTAATGCATTATTTCTATAGTTGCCTTTGAAGACTTCCAGAGAATGCAGTTTATTCATTCTGTTGGCATTTGGAACCCATGTTAGGAAGTGAGGCAGTCGAAAAACAGCCACACTGTTTTCCAGACACAGTTCAAAGTTCCAGTGCTTCCCTTTGAAAGAGTTGAGCTTGAGTCTTGAGCTCTGGAAGGCTCGCTTCTTAAGAACACAAAGAAAGCTTTTTGCTGAATCAAACCAAAGGTGAATCTAATCCACTGTGACTTCTCACCTTAACTTGTAGAACATGTTGTTGTCACCTCTCTCACTTTACCCCCTCCAACATCTGGTAGTCAGAACCAGGAATCCTTGATTTCTGGAGGTAGTAAATAGTCATTATGAGTAGTGGCTGCTGATAGTACTATCCTTCATCAGTTGGTCTTAAATCCTCTTTCAGAAAAGTCATTGGATAACACTAAAAATCGGATAACACCAAGACTTGTGGAACCAAGTCTTAGCGTTATCCGAGGTATTACTGTAGTCCACTTTGATTTAGATGCCACTAAGTCAGTGGATGAAATCTTATTGCTTAGCATAGTAAGTCACACCAGATTTCTACTGCTACAGCTCTAGTACATTTTTATTGTATTAAGGCAGGAGTTCCAAACTTAAGGCCCATGGGCCGGATCTGGCCCACAACACCATTACATGTGGCCACCCACCCCTCCAAGGGCATTCAAGAAACAAAATGGCCACTAATTTGAAGGTTATTTGGAAGATGGATTTTTTTGCCCTATTTGTACATTGTTCCTTGTTCACCAGCTGAATGTGCATATTTTAGAAAAGAGACATTGATGTTACATATGGCACTTCATTTGATTTTACACAGTGGTGGGCTACAAAATTTTTTACTACCACACCGTTGGCAGAGCTTACATCATGGGTGGAGCCTACGTCATGGGCGGAGCCTATGTCATGGGCAATCTAGTCATGCCTGCCATATGGCCATGTATACATCTGCAAACACAGGCAGCACTGGCTCTTTGGCTGTAAGTGGAGATGAGCACTGCACCCTAGAGTTGGATATGACTGGCTTTTGAGCAAGGAAGACCTTGAACCACTTGCAGGGACAAAACCTGACGGGGCATGGCAGGGCGGTGTGCATGGCCACCTAATTTCACTATCCCCCCCTCGGCCACCCAATTTCACCACACCCCTGCCCAGAGACCACCCAATTTTATTACCCCCCAGGAGGGAGGGGTTGTGAACCTGTTGCTGCCCACCACTGATTTTACAATGTTGAGACCACATCCCAAACCACTTGATTTTTTTTTTCAAAAAAAGAAATAAGGAAAATTGTGTTCTTGGTAATTTCCAGGAACAGCACTTGGCCTATAAAGCAAAGTCTACATGTTACTTTAGCAAATCAATGGGGTTTTAAAATATATTTTTGTAGAACTAGCAGTGAAAATGTTGGTCATTTCCAGTTTTAGAAACAAAACTATAACAAAAATAATTAAGCAAAAAATAAAAAGTCTCAAATATGTTTTACAACATGTACTATCTAAACTGAGAAAGTCAGCAATACATTTTGATGTAAAGTCACATGATAAAGAAACTTTAGAAGACTGAGATAGGTGGAGACATATAAACATTAACAGATGCAAAGCAGTCACTTATATACCACCCTATAGCACTTAGTGCCTTCTGTGGAGGGTTCACAAGCAGTAATGTCAATGGAATTCAGCAGCCCAGGGCTGAAGCCAAATTTACCGGCCCGTTGTGGTCGCTGGCACCCACTCCTGCTAGGGCTTCTGGGAATTGCAGTCCAAGAACACACATAGACCAAAAAGCGCCGCCCAAGGCCGGCGGCCCCCCTATCCTCCCTAGCAACGCCACTGTTCACAAGTTAATTAACATTTTGCCCTCAACATGCTAGGTACTCATTTTACTGACCTCAAAAGGATGGAAGGCTGAGTCAACCTTAAGTCCTGGTCAGGATTGAAATCACAACCTTTTGGTTGCAATAGATCAGTTTAAGCACTGTGCCGCCAAAGCTGAAGAACTTGTTAAACGGCACCATGCGTAAGCAGTGAAATCCCAACTCCAAGACTCCTCAAACAAACTAAAACAAATGCATTTTTTGGAATAGTAGCCGTGTTAGTCTGTGGTTCAGGCATATCAGAAAACAAAACAAAATAAAAAACACTGTCGCACTTTAAAGACTAACTGCTATATTTTTATTGTTAGCTTTCATGGATCAAGTCCACTTCTTCAGACAAGGAGTGAAACTTACACTTAAAGAAAATATGTTGTCAAGTCAAAATTAAACAATCATCTGTGTTCAGCTGAAAATAAAATTAAACAGTGCTCTTCTGAAAACCAAAAGGTGCAGTGTGTTAATTATATTTGTATCACATTGGAACATCCACACAGATCAAACAACATGCACACATATGCACACAGGCTTAGAAGATATAAACAATTCCTAAGTTAAGATTGCAGAGTTCACAGAAGGAAAGTTAGATGTATTTTTTTTACTCCCCACAACATCTAGTTGCGATGATTGTGTAATCTTCTCTTACCGAAACTTCATAATGAGAGTGGTCTGGCTTTCCATTTTAATTTGTTTGTTTATTATGTCCCAGCAAGTTGAATCTGATTTATAACATCCCTGATAAGGAGTAGATTTATAGCAGTCAACTCCAACAATTTTCCATGGCTCAATAGAGATCTAAACCCACATTCCTTGAATTAAAATCTGTCACTTTGCCCACTGCATCACTCTGGCTTTCAGTTTCATAAAGGAGTCAAATTGTCTTACATCAATTAATATCCTCATAGTGTTAGCTAATAACAAAATCATAGAGGTGATTTAAATAGACTCTTCTTCCATGTAACCTTTGCTGCTTAATGTTCATTACATGGCAGCACATTGTGGATCTAATTCCAAACTGCATAAATTGTGACCCGCTAATTAAACATAGCTTAGTGGTTGGGTCTTATTGTTGCCTTGCAAGCTTTGACAATTAGTGAGGTAACAAATCCAGAATCCTTACTGACCCCCCCCCATCCTTTGACATAATTAGTTGTTAAGATCTATTCATCTTATTTAGCTAGAAGTCATGCAAAAAAAATCTAATGTCCACCGACAAGCCATCAATATAAATCAGGATTTGTTAGTAAGTGTTTGAAGAGGTTTGTTTACATTTATAATTATTTCATTGTTCATCTGGTGATCTTCTATATTTGTTTATCTGCTAGCAAGTTACTTTTAACTTTATAAAGAATTGTTAAGCTTATTTTCTTTAGACCTGGCAAGTAGTGCATAATGAAAGCACTTTTGTTCTAAGGGTTGCAGTTTTGTACCTGTCTCCCTTGAGTTAGGCAGTGCGTTTAAGCAAAATCTAGTAATCAGTTATCTTCTCTATGTTCCGTTCATTCAGCAGCCTGAAAATATGACCTTTATTGAGATACTGCAATTTTATTAAAACCTGTTACTGGTAGTTAATTTGCAGTTATGTTTAAAACAAAGCAGCTAGTTGCTTGAAATACTTTTAAATGGTTGAAACTGTAATGATAATCATCCTTTCTTCATGTGGTTTAATGGATAGAATATTTGTGCAGACTCTATAAAAAGTTAGATATTAGCAATGAGTTGGGGGGGGGGGTTCTGTTACCAAACAATTTCTATAGCCAACCCTCTTCAGTGTTTCTCAACCTTTGATTTTTGGACTTCAATTCCCAGAAGCCTTAGTCAATTTTCCAAAGCACTCATCAACCAATGTACTGACTTAGGTTTTTAGGAATTGAAGTCCCCCTGCAGGGTGTGGGCCCCACATTGAGAACCACTGTTTTACATCCTTGTGTTATGTGACTGCATAGAGTGTACATGAAACATTGAACCAGAGTCTCTATTTTTCAAAAGAATTTTATTTTTCCTTGATACAGAAATGTCCTGATCTAATTGTCTTGTGGCTTTGGACTGTTTTCTTATTTCATGCTATAGTGTGTATTAAAGAATGTATGATTTTGTGTATAGTAGTTAAATAAACATCATGGGGGGATTCCTTGTTTTGTTTATGTAACAGTTAATCATGGAAACTATTTTAAATATACTGTTGTAATCGTTCTTATAAATATATCATGGATGATACTCAAGACTGGTAATTGTTTGCTCATTTGGAGTTTTCAACTGATGCTTCCATCCCTGTCTTTTTACAGTGGGACGTTATTGAGAAACACCAGATTATTTCTATGTATTTTGTTGTTCAGTCGCACAGTCAATTCTGACCCTTTGCGACCCTATGTACCATTGTTCTCCAGGCACCTCTCTCCTCTACCATCCTCCTCAGCCCGCCAAGTTCTGTGTCCACTGCATCCACAATACCATCTAGCCATCTCATCTTTGGCTGCTCCCTTCTTCTTTTCCCTCCACCTTTCCCAGCATCAAGGCTTTTTCGAGTGAGTCCTCTCTTATTTGATGTCCAGAGTCCTTACTATTTGACCTTCTAAGGAGCAGTGATTTCTTGATTACTTCTAAGACCAACCTATTTGTTCTCATTGCTGTCCAGGGTACTCTCAAAACTCTCCTCCAACACCACATCTCAAAGGCATCTACAGTTGTACCTCGCTTAAAGAGCATAATGTGTTCCACAGGATTGATCTTTAAGCGAGTTTGCTCTTTAAGCGAAACAGCATTGTAAGTGACCAATTGTGACTTCTGGGGGGGGGGGTATTGGTGAGTTTTTGGTTGGTTTTATTTGTTAAGCGAAGCGACCATTCAGAGAAAATTCTGCTATTTAAGCGAGTTACTCTCTAAGCAAAGCGCTCTTTATGCGAGGTTTTACTGTATTCTTCTGCGCTCAGCTTTCCTAATAATAATCTTTTTTTTTTGTAGAGTCATAGCCTTCCTTGCCATTTTTGGCACTGGCACTAAGAGCTGACCCGTCTGGGAAGATCTAGTGAGGTGGACTGATGTTCTAAGAGGGAGACAGTGCCACGTAGGAAAGTCCAAAACTGTTTAGGGCTTTAAAATTTAAAACTAACACCTTGAACCTGATACAGAAAGAAACAGGCAACCAGTGCAGCCCTGCCAGTATTGGTAAGATATGGTTGAATTCCTCACCCCGGTAATTAGCCTAGCTGCTGCATTTTACACCCATTGAATCTTCCGTACCAGGGAAGATTGCCAGCAAGATAACCAGTGTTGTAAGGGACTGTCTGTCTAAGTAGGAACTGACCTATTTGATACAGAAAAATGTGGCCTTGCATACTGCCATAATTTGTGCTTCAAGAGTCAGATAGTGATAGAAAATGACCCCCAAGTTGAGTACCTGTTTACTAGGCAACAATACCATCCCAGCTATCATCAAGTTACAGGATCGTAGTTGGGCAGATGGACCCTCCAACACCAGTACCTCCATCTTACCCAGGTTCAGTCGCAGCTTTTTAGCTCTGGTCCATTTCAGCACTATGGCCAGGCAGTTGTCCAAGCACCAAGCCGCATCCACTACCAATGATGTGAAGGAGAAATAGAGTAGCATGTCCTGGAGCATTTTGATGACAATGCACTCCAAATCTCCAGATGATCTCTCCCAGCGGCTTCACATATATGTCATAGGGGAAATAATCTACCCCTGTGGAACCCCCATTTGGAACATCCACAGGGCTAACAGACTTTCTCCCAAGCAGAATGGTCGGTGTGGTCGGTGTGTTTGGAGAGTGAGAGGTCCAGCCCTAGCCCCCTCCAATATCGGGTGCCTCAGGGCTTGGTGCTTTCGCCTCTTCTAGTTAACATCTACATAAAACCACTGGGTGAGATCATCCGTTCCTACAGGGTGAGGTCTCATCAGTATGCAGATGATACCCAGCTATATATCTCAGCCCATGGAGATCCAAGTGATGCATTGGAAATCCTTTCCAGGTGTCTGGAGGCTGTCAGGGTCTGGATGGGGGACAACGGGCTACAGCTGGATCCTGGCAAGACTGAGTGGCTATGAGTCCTCCGTTATCTCGGGAGCTGCCATCTTTGGTTCTGAATGGGGCTATTTCACTCTATAAACAGACACAGTGCGTAGCCTGGGGGTCCTCCTGGACTCACGACTCCTGCTTGAAGAGCAGGTGGCAGTTGTGGCCAGGAGGGCTTTTACACAACTCCATGTTATCTGTCAGTTACGCCTACTCCTAGATCGGGATTCCATGATCACAGACACTTTGGTTACCTCCAGACTTGATTACTGTAATGCGCTCTACATGGAGCTGCCCTTGGTGACCATTCGGAGGCTGGAACTGGTCCATAATGCAGCTACCAAGGTGGTGTCGGGGTGCGGGCGTTATGCACGCTCCTCACCACTGCTCTGGGAACTGCACTGGTTGCCAATATGTCTCTGGGTGCAATTCAAGGTGCTGGTTATTACCTTCAAAGCCCTACATGGTAGTGGACCAGGATACTTAGACTGCATTACCCTAAGGACATCTGTCCATCTCACCAGAGCTGATTGGAGAGGCTCTCTGGTTGTTCTATCAGCTAGAGAGGTGCATCTCTCTAGCACCAGAAGGAGGGCAATCTCTGTGTCCACTCTGGCCCTATGGAACCTCCTACCAACTGAGTTGCACCTCCAAACAGAGCTGCTTCCCTTTTGGAAGGGTGTAAAAACATGGCTGGTGTGGGGTATTGGTCACACGGTTACCCCAGCCTGCTGGCTCATATGACATCTCCCCTCCCTATCTCAATCTCTTAATCTTTTTAATATTTTAACTTTGCTAAATTTGTAATCTTTTAAATTAAAGTATTGGTTAGGGTTATTTTGACAAATTTTATGATGAGATTGTTGTGTTTTATTGTTTTTTATGACGTCATGTTAGCTGCCCTGAGTTGCTCTGCGAGTAGGGTGGCATACAAATGTGACCAATAAGTAAGTAAGTAAGTAAGTAAGTAAGTAAGTAAGTAAGTAGGTAAGTAGGTAGGTAGGTAGGTAGGTAGGTAGGTAGGTAGGTAGGTAGGTAGGTAGGTAGGTAGGTAGGTAGGGGGTGGAGAACATTGAGTTTATTACAACTGCCCAAAACAGAACTAGTCTGTTTTATTCAGACATTTGATCCCTGCGGTTAATCTCCACTTAAAAGTTCTGGTTTAAGTCAGGTGCAGTTCTGCATGTATCAGGAAACCTTATTAAATGGAATTTAAATAGCAAAATACTCTCATCTCCCATTGAATTTCCTGGAAAGGAAAAGAATTAACATACATTTCCTGTTCTGGTACTTAAGTGTCTATTTCTAAGACATTTCTTTTTCAAGAGTCTAGAGGAATAGTCTGTCCTCTTCCCCGGTTTGAATGAACAGGCAGAAGAGAAAATACACAAAGATACTTTCAGAAATTACAATAATTTGTAGATGGTAAAATAATGGCATGAGCATATCACTCCTGTCTGGATAGCTCTGTAAATTGTGTATTGATTATGCTAATATGTCTACTGTCTCTATTACTTGTCTGCTGATAATGCTGATACTGCTCAAACATGCAGATTGAATGCATTTCCCCCCTGCAAAGATGTCATTCTTGTGGGAAAAGACTTATGTAAGGTGGCAAAAAGACCAAAGAACTCATACTCTTTACCAGATAACTATTTATTGAGCTAAAGAGAATGCAGAATGCAAGCAAAAATTGTGAACAATTGTATTAGGTCAAATACTTTTCATTTCTTTTAAATCCTAGCAACCATTGCTTCTGTAATTATGCCCATTTTGTCCATAAGGAAACAATTTTAAGAGTGGTGCAAAATCAATACCAATCTATTTTTATAGTTTATTTTGTCATCCGTGTTTCTCCTGTTTTGCTTAACAAGCTGAAAAGAGATTCAGTCATTCAGGGTAGTAGGCATCTCTTTAAAATTTATTAACCTGCCTCATGTAGATGAATATAGACTTTTTCCAATTATAAAAAAACTTTATTATAGTTTCTAATAACATAAATACAATAAATCACAGCTTTTGTCATGCATAAAGGATTTGCTTCAACTACAAATGCACCTTGTCACTGCATCCATCAATTACTTTCCAAATTCCTTCCTCTGTTATGTTTCCAGTGTGCTTTTTTTTTTAAACTTGCTCTTGTTTAAAAGGGTGTCAAATCAAACATGGAAATTTGTGGCCTTAGAGCGAAAGCATGTGAATTTTCTTCTGTAAATTTACAAAACTCTTGACTAACTTCAGACCCTTCCCAAGTTTTCATAGCAAATCTATTATGTGGGCATGTTTTACAGCAAGGGCGGTAGCAGGCCACATGAAATGGTGTTGTGAGCTGAGGCTGGACTGCAGTCCGTAGGTTGGCCACCCCTGTTTTAAAATAACCCTATCTGATTGTTGCTACTTTTTATCAAGACAGATTGTTACACAGTCTGTCTTCAGTTCTCCTTCCTTTGTTAATCCCAAACCAACCTACTACAGTAAAACCTCATATAACACTAAAACCTGGTTCCACAAGTCTTCGTGTTATATGATTTTTCGTGTTATCTGATCCTCTATGGTATCCATAGAGATACATTGTAACCACACAGGCTTTCGCGGTTGTTATCTGAAGCATCCCATAGGATCTTAATGTTATCTGATGCAATTCTTCCCCCCAGATTCCTTGATGTTATGCGATTTTCGTGTTATTCGATACTAATGTTATATGAGGTATTACTGTATTTTCTTTGTTTTTGCTCAGAAAGTCATAGCTGAGCGAGAACATCCTCTGTACTGTGAGCAGTAGCACGTGTATGTGTTTCAGCACAAAGTAAATGGTTAGCAAAGGTGACAGCATCAAAATACAGACAACGTCATTGCATCAAAGCTAACATAACATTTTGCAGGGATTAAAAAACTGAATAAAAAATAAAAGATAACATTATATTAAATTTTATTAAATTATATTAAATATGATGCAGCACCATATAGAATTAATTCTGCCACCACTGATTAGGCAAAATCCACATGGGTACAACTTGAGATTGTGCCTACAATACTTATAGTGGTGCTGAGACAGAGGTGGTATATACAAAACACCTTTGCTGGCACATTGCACAATCTGTCACATGGGGACACATGACCAATTGCTTAGTTCAGTTGTGCATTTTATTGCTGGTGTAACACCCAGCATATTTACAACAGCATAACTTTATATAAAGCTGAAATGTACCGGATTGTTACCATTGTTTGCACTGTGTCAGACAAGTTTATTATTTAATGTTTTCTGCATTAATGATGTAGAACAGTAAGGCCAACCTTGGCACTCCAGGTGTTCTTGGACTTCAATTCCCAGAAGCCCAATTCAGTACACCTGATCAGGGCTATTGGAAATTAAGTTGAAGAACATCTGGACTGCCAAGGCTGGCCATTACTGATGTAGAGTAAGGCAAAGGAAAGTTTAAACCTTCTGAAAAAACATTATTTTAAATTATAGAAAGGTGTTTCAAGTAGTATTCAACAGTGAGCATACTGTTCCTTTGAAAAGTCCACTAATTAATTGTGTTACAGTAATACCGGACAACGTAATGACTCGTGGAACCATGTCATAACGTTGTCCGGGGTTCTATTGTGTTATTAAACTGTACTGTATGTTTCTTTCTCTCCCTTTTGTAAGGTAAAGGTAAAGGTCACTTTTGATGGAAAGCCAGTCGTATCTGAATGGCTTTTATCTGACTTTAGGGTTCAGTGCTCATCTCTGTTTACAGCCAAAGAGCCAGCTCTGTCTGCATCTGCAGATGTTTTCCTTGGACATGTGACAGGCTTGCCTCAACACCAGAGTGCACAGAATGCTGTTTACCTTCCCACTGAAGTGGTATCTATTTATCTACTTCCAATTCCTTGCTTTCGAACTGCTAGGTTGGCAGGAGCTGGGACGGAGATGGGACAGAGAGCAGTCATCAAGTTCAAAGTCTTAACCACTTGAGCTATCACAGCTCTTGTACTGTAATACGCCAGTTACATCCACTCCTGGACCGGGACGCCTTGCTTATGGTCACACATGCGTTGGTCACCTCCAGACTTGACTATTGTAATGCGCTCTACATGGGGCTGCCCCTGATGACCATCCGGAGACTCCAGCTGGTCCAAAATGCGGCGGCCCGGGTAGTGGTGGGGTGTGGGCGTTATGCTCACGCTTCACCGCTGCTCCGGGAGCTGCACTGGTTGCCAGTATGTCTCCGGGTGCAATTCAAGGTGCTGGTTATTACCTTTAAAGCCCTATATGGTAGTGGGCCAGGATACCTAAGAGACCGCGTCACCCCAAGAACATCTGTCCGTCCCACCAGGGCGGATCGGAGAGGCTCCCTTGTTGTCCCTTCGGCGAGAGAGGCGCATCTCACCTGCACCAGGAAGAGGGCCTTCTCTGTGTCCGCCCCGGCCCTTTGGAACCTCCTGCCCACCGAACTGCGCCTTCAGACAGAGCTCCTGCCCTTCCGAAAGGGCTTGAAAACCTGGCTGGCAGGGACAAGTATGGGGACCTGGGATTGCGAGTTCACTTACCAGGTGGCTTATTTAATGGATTGCCACCCTGGGTCTGGAAGTGGGACTGTGTATTGTTTTAATTTTTGTGGTTAAGTTTTGATGACTTTTTAACTTGATGTTTTTATTGATGTAGATTGTTTTATGTTTTTATTCTTATTTTTAGTCTCATGTAAGCCGCTCAGAGTTGGGTCCTCCCGATTGGGGCAGGGTATCAAGTGTAATAAATAAATAAATAAAATAATAAATATAAATAAGCAAAAGCATTCCCAGATTATCTCTTGTAAGAACTCACATAAACCTTTTCAGAAAATTAAATACATATGAACTTTTCACCAAATTGGTATTCTGTCAAAGAGGGGAGCACAATTGTGTCATTTTGATTCCAAGTGGAAAATGAGGGACTTTTTTTTTTTTGGCAAGCAGCCCATTCCAGCCTACTCTGCGTTGAAACACATTGGAATTCTGAAGCTTCAAGCAGACATAAGGAACTATATTATGATGGACAAAGCCCTACGAGACTGTAGCCTTTGGTGTGGTTGATTAGCAGGTGCTAGTAATTTTTTGACTGTTGTGGACTAAATTACTGATTGGTATTCTGTGTTGTTTAACAGTGTCAGCAAAGTTGTAATATTAGTGTGTTTGTATGACTTCGTATGGGTCTTTATAACAGTACAGTAGTTTCATTTCCCCTTTTGTCTAAAGTTGTTTACAACTCTGCTGTGATTCAATTCAGTGGCCATTTAGTGTGGAGAATTATGAAATGAATTGGGGGGTAAAGAACAGTAAACAGTTTGGTTATCAAAAATCTGCATTCTGAAAGAAAAAAACATACAGAAAGAAGTCTGTTTAGTACAATTTTTCTCTAAGTGTGTGATTTCAGGAAAATACAGCCATCACACTTCTAAACAGATGTGGAGTGCCATTGTGTAAAAATATCAGCAACAACTCATGTTGAAAATCATGGATGTTCCTTTTTTGTTTGTTACCTTTGGCACTTAAAAATAAATTATCAGCTCGTGTTGCCTCACAAGTTTGGTGAGTTCGTCTTTATATTAAAAAAAAGACCTGTAGCAGCACAAGGCCTTTCACTGTTGAATCTTTATTAGTATCTGGAGGCAGGAACCAATTTATTTATTTACTAGCTTTTTACACTTCTCTCATCCCCATAGGTTACCCGAGACAGGTAATAATAAAATTAATAAAATGAATAAACATTATAATATATTTAGGTAAAAACAAAAAGCAAACTAATTGAAACATTATACAATTTTAATGACATTTTAAAACAATTCTATTAGAAACAAATAAAGATCTGCCTTGATCAAATGCCCTTCTTGCAACAACCCAGCATAATTCCTGAAGTCTTAAGTAATTAAAAAGTTATTTAGTTGACATAAAGATAACACAGAAAAGGCCAACTTAGCCTGAAATGAAAAGAAGTTTTGGACTCTGGCAATAGCTGTCAATACCATTCTCATTTGTGTCTGTGTCAACATTACCTCTTGGTGTCAGGGCTTAAGAGAGGGTTCTCCTCTGAAAATCTGAATGTCTAAGTAGGAATGAATGGGAAAATATGGTCATTCAGGTAACTTGGACAAACTCTGATCAACAGTTTGGGCAAAACATCCTGGGCCAGCTGAACTTCCCAGTTAAATACCTCAATGTGGAAATTGCCACATTAATTAAAGCATGGTAAAAATCAAGAAACATTATTGATACACATGTCCACAATCGGACAGGCAGCCAATCATGTTTTAATGCGAGTCAGTGCTCTATCATTGACGCTTAGCTTTACTTATTTTCCATGGGCCAATTTTGAAAAGAAACAGTAAAGCAAGGGTTGCTAACTTTTTTAAGTCTGTGGCCAGGTCACGCTCCCTCAGACATTTGTCATTTTTAAAGTGCTAGCTTTTAATTGTTTGATTTATTATAATTCATTGATTTTTAAAAATTTTGTAAAAATTTTAAACACTTATAATTTTAAATCTGAGGTTTTAGAAATGTTTTTTTGATTGATATGTGGGTATGTTTTATGTGATGTAAACTGCCCTGGGTCGTCTCGGTGAGGAGGGTGGTATATAAATGCAAATAAATAAATAAATAAATCTTAACATTTGCACAGTCCTATTCTTGTGATACTTATTTATACTGCACAGTACTTGTTTCTTCTAATATTATTTTAACATAATGTTTCTCAAACTGGACTTGCTGTTTCTCTTACTTCTATTGGAAAACATTAGAGATATGGATGCAAATAATGAGTTAACAGAAATTATAGCTGTCTACTTTTTCTGCAACAATGCAGACCTGTAGGCATGGCAGACAACAAGACAGATATATTTTAATAAAACTTTCCAAGATAGAGTTATATGTGTGTGTGTATCCATCCACATGTATGCATGTGTGCAATGCAAACAGTGGCTGCAGTGGATATGTTACTCAAGTTAAAGGAATTCACAGAGGATTCAAAGATGTCTGGCTACATCTTAATTATATTTCATAATATGTTAAACTGTTTATATTGGTTTCGCAGAATGAATGAATCCACAACATAGTATAATAAGTAATATCAGTTAATAAGACATAATGTACGGTGCCCTATGGAATACTATTTCTATCAAAAACCTGCCTGTATTACATTCAACCTGAGACATTTAAGCATATGACTAAGCAACTATTCACTTGTTTGCCAAGGAGTTGTTTCCATATCCATCTTGGCTTGGAGACTTTTCTCTAGTAGATATATGATAAACTTTTAAAAAAAAACACTTGGGAATGACAGCAGAGGCCTTCTGTTTCCTACTGTCTTTACAAATCAGAATATCTGGTGCTTGTTGGAAGGGGCATTCTGCTGCTTTCCTTTGTTATGTGTTATCGCCCCCTTCTTTACAAATCGGCTGATGCTACAGACAAAAGTAAATTTCATGAGTAACTGCAGTGCAACTGACCACACAGCACAGAGAAAATGGAAAGATTATGGGAGTGGCAACTTCAGACATGGGAGGAAAAGTGTACATTGAAGAAACAGCTTTTGTGTTTAGAACCCTACATATTTTGGTTTCCTTCTTTCCTTCCTTTAGTTTAAAAACTGTAAAAACAAAACAAAACTGGCAGTTCTAAAAAGAATGTATCCTCAGTTACTAATAAGACTACTTGAACTTTAAACTTATGGAAACAACTGGTGGTAGTTACTGTTTGTGAAGAATGGTTTTGCTTACAATGAGCAACATTACTTGGGGAATCAATGAAGCCATTTAGTTCACGGACAAATTATTGTGCTGAGATTCAGTCAGGCAGCTAAGCAGAGTTTCTGTTGACCACGGAGAGAAAATGTTGGTGGCCATAAAAAGCTAAAGGTAGTGAAATAGTGATGTGCATGTGTCTGTCTCTGTGTGTATGTGTGAGAGGGGGGAGGGGGCAAAGAGAGAAATAACATAAGACACTAATGTTTGTTTTTGTTTTTCCTCGACAGTAGAAGAAAATGAATCTGAAGACCAGGGAGGTGTGGGACAGTCAGCTGCACAGACAGGTAAATTGTGCATTTCTGGACTGATGTTTCCCTTGTTACCTTAATGCAAATACTTTCTTGTATTGAACCTTCTCTCTCCTTACTGCACTCCAACTCAAGTATCTGAAAGGAAGAAGTAAACTAAGGAACCTCCCTTCAAATTTTCTCCTGGCTTTCTGGTTGTCCAAGGATTTCTAATCTCCCAGTCATTGTTCCTTCAGTTTGATGGAGGAATGACCGTGGTTGGGATGCGTTGACTCCTATTGCAAGAATAAAATAAAATAATATAAATTATTGCTTTAATTGCTAGTGCTTAACTTAACTTTTTAGAAATCACACGAATGTACAGTTTTACCTCGCTTAAAGAGCAGAATGTGTTCCATGGGATTGCTCTTTAAGCGAGTTTGCTCTTTAAGCAAAACACCATTGTAAGTGACCAATTGTGGCTTCTGGTGGTGGTGGTGGGATTGCTAACCTTGATTTATTTGTTAAGTGAGTTTTTGGTTGGTTTTATTTGTTAAGCGAAGCGACCATTCAGAGAAAATTCTGCTCTTTAAGCGAGTTACTCTTTGAACGAGGCGATCTTTATGCGAGGTTTGACTGTACTGTTTGTAGAGGTTGATTTGGTGTGTGCACACTTCTGGATTTTGCCCAATGTCTCTGCAGGCTGGTTGCTTTCATAAATAAGCATATAGTTTAAACCTTAATCCATTGAATTTGTTAGCAATGACTGATCCCTACATTTAAGTCACTAGGAGTTTTGTAGTAAACCCTTAGTTCAGCCAGCAAGGTTTCTTTTTGTTTCTTTTTTTGGGGGGTTGGGTTGGGGGGGGAAAAGGATTGACCTGCTTATTATATGAGCAGCTGTAAGGGAGTAATTATATGTTACAATGATTTCTTTATTATTACTTCTCTATGAATATACAAATATATTTGTAAGAAAGATGAAGTCCTTTAATTTATTTGATTACATACTCTGCATTGTAATATTCAAGTAACTTTTACTTCATCGGGGATACTCTGGTAATAGCCACCTTGTGTTGCCGGCTAATCTTTCTCACACTAGGTCAGGTGAAGTGAACTGCAGAATGAACTCACCAAAAGGTGCCTTCATTTTGGCATTTTCATGTCTGGCCTAGACATCGAAGATGAAGAATGCTATATGCTTTATTAATTCTATTTGCAGAATGAAGGAGAAATTCTTCTTTTATTTTATGTTCCTTTTTTAGCTTTAAGAAACCACATAATTCTTCAAGACTAATGTACAGATTTAATTTGAGTGATATCTTCATAAAGGTGACTAATAAATGTATCATATGCAGCAACTTAATTACTCAAACATTTTTCTCTCCCAGTAAAAGTAGGTTGATGCCTTCATGAATATTTGTATTATCTTAAGTTCATAGTGAAGTGAATATGCTATATTCTTGTCCTGTGCTACCCAAATGGGACAGATTACATTTCTGGAGAGAGACCAAATCTGGAATTTTCTTCTAGTTTTAGTTGAACTAATTGGGGAAATAATATTCAGTGGATATTTATGTTTGGAATAAAACAGTGGGCTGAAACTGCAAAATAAATTGAAAGGAGAGGAACAAATTCTTCCAATATATTTGATTTATCTTGTTGCTTCATTAGTTGTAAAGCAAGTGACTGCGGTGGCTCAGTGGTTAAGAAGCTTGCTTTGTTAGCTGGAAAGTCAGCAAGACATTAGTTCAAGACCCTAGTACTATCCTGCATGACAGAATGAGCACCAGTTTTTGCCCTAGCTCCTACCAGCCTCTTTCCGGCATCCCCTGAGCAAAGTTCCTCCAGCAAAAATCTTTTCAGCCCAGAAAGCACCTGACATGACACAAAAAGTTGTAAGGCAGGGGTTCTCACTGTTTTTGCGCTACGGTCCAGACCACACCCCCTCAGACAGCTGAGCGAGCCAGACATGTGATTCCCCGCGCTGTAAAACACGTCCATAAATGTGTTTATGACAGCTGTGGGTGTAATGCTGCATTTTTGGCTGTTTTTGCTACTTCCACAGCTTCTGGTGGTGGTGAGGGTGGGAGTGAGGGCAGCACATTTTTGGCTGTTTTTGCAGCTTCTGCCACTTCCAGCAGTGCAAGGAGCGAGGGCAGTGGGCCACATGAAATGATGATGCAGGCTGAACCTGGCCCACGGGCCATAGGTTGCAAACCCCTGTTGTAAAGCATTAAAAGGGTTCTGCCTCTGATGACAGACACTTTGTTTTTTTTTTTTAAAAAATTATTTCCATATATTACCTGTCACACAAACCATAAACAAAATCTTTTCCAAGTTTTTTGTATTTGAGTGCTACCTATGCCCTTAGTCTCCTGGAGTATTGAATAAATTAACAGGTTCCTTTTTGTGTGATGGTCTTTCACAAGTTGCATGGCAGGTATAGTTGGGGGAAAATCCCCAAGTTCTGGAAAAAGTGTTTACCTGTATATTTCTTGCTGTATATTTTCTTTTTGTGGGCTTTTGGTTTCACATTTCTTTGAGGAATGTTAAAATAAAGAAACCTTTTCCACCTTCATGTTGTGAAAAAGAGAAAAAACTTTCTGCTATTAGCTATTTCACACATGAAGGTAGTATAAGAAGCCCCATGCATTCTGCTGTAAGTTTGTCTAGTAATAGTTTGTATCAAAGCTCTAGCTCTTTCCATTAAATGTGCTTTTTATGGAGCACCAAGTTATAAATGTAGTGCAGCTACGGCATATTAATCTTACTGCTGAGATTTAATGAGGCAGTTGTTTTGCGATGGTCACTATTGAGAGCAGACAGCGACAGAGTTTTCCCTCATCGCTGAACTGCAGAAATATTCCTTTCCTGGTCATAATTATAACCACATGATCTCTTCGTTTTCCTTCCTTTTGCCAGCAGTTTTCCATGCAGAAGGGCCTTGGAAAGAGGTCCATTAAAACGCAGTCAAATGGACTGGAAACTAGGCTTTTTTCCTGGTTAGTTTGACATTTCAGGCTCTTGATCAGCTATAGATCTTTGTTGCATGGAGAAAAATATGCAAGATGAGTTTCGAGCATACAAAGTGTCTTTGCCAGTCTGCTGAGATGGCTGTTAGATTTTCATTAAATTTTTTAAAACTTGACTTTTATATAGGTTATAAAAAGTAAATGTGGTGAAACCCAATTTTAACATGGACAAAATAGAATTTCTGCTGGTTGGCCTTAAAACAACCTCTTACTGGAAATTAATTAAAGTCCATGATTTTATTGCTGCTAACGTTTTTAAGCCTTTGCAGTTTTTCATTTTCCTCCAAAGTTGCTGTTTTATTAGACCAAGTTACAGCAATAACATCCCTTGTGAGGAAGAAGAGAAATCCACCTGCCAAGACACAAGTTGATAGGGAAAATATACTACTTAAATCTCTATTTATAAATAATGTCCAACATAATCAGGAACAGAAAAACGGCAGAAAAACAGCAGTTAATTTATGTATTATATTAATAGCTGGGTTTTCAGAGCCAAATCTCTCTCTCTCTCTCTCTCTCTTTGCATGAGGTAATTTTAGAAATGAGATTTTGCAGATAGGGTGATGATGTGCAGACTTTCCATTACATTGGGTTGTGTTATGAGGAAAGCAGTAATTGGAAAAGGTCAGTTCCTAGATAGTATATTTTGGTTTGGAAACTTATGCTTCTTGTAGATCTTTCTGGATCCCCAGTTTAGTGAGGAACAATCCAGGGCATTTGTGTGTGTACATATGAGCATTACTTGAGCCCAGCGTATATTTTTTCCAACTTCTGGAGCTTAGCCCAGACAGAGGCAGATTATGAATCTGCTGCTATATATGTGAAGTCCTCCTGCTCATTTCCCCATTGGAAAGGGCATATGTTATATTTTGCCAAACACTTACTCATTGGGGAAGATAATTTCTGATGCCACATCATCATCAGATACAACTCATATCTGAGAATGCATTTTTTTCCCCTGAAGCAGGAAAAATGCCATTGGTATGAATTTGTTTAAGGTGGATCCAGGCTTGCCATGAAGTGACCCACACACTGTGATCACCTAGCCATCTCCTGCAGCACATATGAAATGAGACATGCAGGATTTAACATCGAGGACTGCAGTGGACTGCCGCAGCCTTGAGGATATTATCAAGGTGCACCTTCACAGCCAGCCCATCTACCATGTCCTTTTCTGCCTCCATGACCGTTGGGAATCAGAGTTCTTTCTTTGCTCATTTTGCCATTTGGCCCAATATGATGGTTTCCAGTGGCATTTCCTCCACTGAGGAACCGTCACGCCACCTAAAGGGGCTCTTCTACCCATAGACTCCCCCTTTGGGAGTCAGGTTATTTACCACCGCCCAACACTCTGCATTGAGTCGCTGGCTGTCTGGTTTACTCCATTACTGTAGCAGGATGTCCGGCCAGATAGTTGATGCCACATATATCTGGTATAATACTCATGAGACAATGATTTCATATCTAGGTTAGTAACTATCACACAAAGATTAGATTCCTTTGTAGGGTCTCTCTTGATTTAGAACCCTTGGCTACCAAGGCCATGTTTTATTTTATGGGTGTGTATACCATATTTGATGGCATATAAGACCCACTCCCCCTTCCTTAAGATACACTGGAAAAATGGAGTATGTTTTGTACCATATATAGTGGCCTATAGTGAGCTATTTTGATAATAATGGGGTGCATCTTATACCCTGATGTGTCTTATACACCAGCAAATATGGTATATCAGAATTGTATATGATTATAGCTAATGGTATTTATGGAGCTTAGAATTGTTTCCTCTAAAAACTATGGCCAGAATTCTGTTAGTGGTTTATATGTGTGTTCCTTCAGTTTGATCCAGTGTTAAAAAAATGTTGGGGAAGGTTGCCACCCAGGGTACACCCAGTTGTATCTGTAATCTTCTAGAAGGCTCTTTCTGTGTACACCTGTTTGTGTGTAAGTCAAACTTTTACTGCGGCAAATTGCTGTTGATTAACAAGGACCCAGTTGTTTTATTAGGCATGCAGCTGTTGCATAGTCAGGCACCTTTATCAATTAGTGGAAATTTCCCATGATTAGTTAAGAATTTAACCAGCATGCGCAGGGGTGTGCTGGCTATGCTATAAGGGCACTGGACATGGAGTGATGAGGATGTTTAATCCTAACAAATTATATACGTTCCCACTTGTCTTCTAATTTCAGCTCTCCTCTGGGGATTCGAACCGACAACCTCTTGCTTACAAGGCAAAATTGTAAGCTCAAAGCCATGGCAGCTCCATTGTAAATAGGGCTGCTTTTGTAACCTTCAGCAGCAAAGGAGGAAGGCATGCAGAGAAACACAGGGCCCTGTTCAGTTGCACACTTGTTCCGGACATTGCAGCTTGGCTCAGCTCTTTGGATTGGCACCCAAGGGGGGGGGCACCATGGTACTGGGGGCCTGGGGGGCACCCGGGGCTGAGTCCTGGTAGCCCTATGGGCCATCCCACCACTGAACGTGCCTGTAAATATTCAACAGGATTCTGACTAATGTGTTACTTGTTCCTCACACTGCAGGTTGATGACTATTAACAAATAGTGTAACATATTGTTAGTATATTCTCCCACTCTGTGAATCCCAAAAGTTTCCCATTCTGTGGATCCTCAGAACCTGACAGAGAGGGTTAGTTGTTGTTCAGTCACACAGTAGATTCCGACCCTCTGCGACCCCATGGACCACTGTCCTCCAGGCACTCCTGTCCTCCACCATCCCCCTCAACTCGCTCAGCTCTGTGCCCATTGTGTCCACAATACCATCTAGCCATCTCATCCTTGGCCACACCCTTCTTCTTTTGCCTTCAACCTTTCCAAGCATCAAGGCCTTCTCAAGTGAGTCTTCTCTTCTCATTTGATGTCCAAAGTACTTTAGCTTCATCTTTACTATTTGCCCTTCTAAGGAGCAGTCAGGGTTGATTTCTTCTAAGATGGACCTATCTGTGGAAGCTTTTAACTTCCCTCAACTGGCCAAGGCTGATAATAATAATAATTTCATGTCAGATACTACTCTGGGTTGAAAGGATTCTTGTTGGAGAAACTCTGTTCAGGGGATGCCCAAATGAGGCTCCTTTCACATCCCTGTTCAGCCCTTGAGTATTGAAACCTGACCTTCCAGTCTCCAAACTCAGCATCTTAACCACTAAGCTATGTGAGTCTGGCCAGGTTATCCTGCTATGGTAATAGAGTAGACTCAATGCTGAGTGCCAGCCAGCAGTTAACTAACCTGACAACCCTGAGGACTAATGGGTGCCAAAGTCCGCAGTGAAGGGTGATGGTCCCCAAGTGGATTAAATCCCACTTGAATCCATCTTGATGGAGGGCAGCAGCTTCATCAATCCTGGCCTGAGGCTGATGAGGACTTTGCATGCCAAAAGGGCTCACGACCAGAAAGTGACTCGTGGAATTGGATCAGTGGTATGGGCAATCTGGAAGGAAGGAAGGAAGACAGACAGACAGACTGACTGACTGACTATCCAGCCAGTTTCTAGACTACACGGTTATGCTGAATTGCTCCAAAGTGAAATGGAGTGGATGAGCAGGACTTCCAGAAGAAACAAATAGGACAGAGGTGCCTGGAGGACAATGGTCCATAGGGTTGCAAAGAGTCAGAATCAACTGTGCAACTGAACATCAACAAAAATAGTAAAATTTATATGTCCCATTCAGCATTTCTTGCTGCAGTTTCTGTCCAAACAGTTTTTATAGTAGCCAGTGAAACAAAAGTTTCATTAAAGCACAATCGCAACAAAAGTAATGTCTTACATTCTTTAAAATGTAGAAGGCATCCTCTCCTGCCATCCATGTGTTTCCAACTATTTGGGAATTTGTTTTATAATGAAGGTAGATTTTTCAGGAGGAAAGCAGTAGTGGAAATATATTCACCAAGAGAGGCAGAGGCTGCCACAACTCATTACACAGGGGCTGTGACAGAACCCACGTCTCGTAGGTTTTTCCCCCTTAAGTGTTGACCTAAAAACTAACGCAGCATTTTGCTCTAGCATACATTCTGAAGTTGTGGCGGAAGGGACTAAGTTGTCTGACTCCTTTCCCTGTAGATTTGTATCTGTGAATGCATAAATGGAGACACCTCTCTTTTTTCACAATGACTCCCGTTATGTAATTGGGGTGGGGGTGGGGGATAAAATACTAATGCTAATTGTTCTGCCTCTGTGCAGTTTTCCAGGCATCACACCCTGAGTTGTCTTTGTGTTTGTGTGTGTTCATTTCTCCTATATTATTGGATTCTTGTTAAGAGCCAGCATTCATGAATAATAAGCACCAAGCACTGTGGCATCTCTTTCTCCCCTCTAGCATGCTACTTAAAGCAAAGTCAGACTCTACCCTTATTTTTAAACAAACAGGTCTGTAAACTTTACGTGCAGCATTTAAATAGTTGTGTTAAAATTCAGACCCCGTGCCCACATTTCCCTGAGTGCTGTCAGTTTTATGAGATGAAACTGGGAGCTTGAGCTGAACATCTACTAGTATGCAATGTGCACATGCTGTCTTCCAACAAGTGTTTAACGATGTCGGGGTCAGTTTGCAACAGTTAAGACAATTATTTCTTTTCCTCAGCTGCTTATAACCTACTGGTATTTTCAACTGCTAGGCTACGGTAGATACAGAAGCTGGTAATGTACTTAGAAGTAAGTTTAGGATGCATATAGTGTATTAGAGGGTGTTTAAAGGTGCTTTCCTTTTTGTTCAACCTGTGTTGCTTTGGGGCAATGTAAAACACACATTAAACAAAATGGAAATTAGTAAATACATGCCTTTAGATTACCTGTGTAGCAGTAGTGCACAACAGCTGAGAACTGTACTAATTTCCATCAACAGTCAGAGCATTATTTTATGTGTACTGGATGTAGAGCCATGTTTGGCCTGAAATCAGTATGTGGTACTATATGGGTTGTGTCTATGCTATTGTTGTCCCTTTACTGCAGATGAACATATTGTACTGTGGCAGTCATAACTGCCATAAATACTTTCCAAAGGAAAGGGAAGCTTTGTACATGTGTTCTTTCCTGTCAAAGCAGTTGGGGGTCAGGTGTTCTCCAACCGTGTTTGGAAAAGGTCAAAAGCATTTTGTAGAAGTCTTCCACAGCTCCGTTTTTCAACTATTTTTTAACCTTGTTTGAACTGCCCATGTGGGCAGTGAACTGTCCCAACTTCCATTCCTATGAAAACTCTTTTTTTATTCCTACCTTTTGGGTTTAAATTCTATTACTATCTGAATGACCAGGAGAATGGAATAATTGTGCATTGTAAGGTGTCAAAATGGTTCTGCAAAATGTTGCTCAATTTGTTAATTGCTTGCAATGTCTCCAGGTGCTTATAACAGAACCTGTTTTTCCTATTTCTGCTGAAGAACATAAACAAAAAGTAATATTTAGTCTGTTTTCATAATAGACAAACCACTGTGTTTTCTTAATATAACTACAAACTTCATTTGTGGCTAATAGTACATTTAGGGCAGTGTTTTCCAGCCTTTGGCTTTTGGATTTCAATTCTCAGATGCCTATGTCAGTTGCCCAAATCACTGATCAGCCAATGTACTGACTTAGGCTTCTGGGAATTGAAGTTCCCCTGTGGGGCATGTGCCCCACATTGGGAACCACTGATTTAAGGAGTATGATCATTGTGTGCCATTGGGTCAACTCAGATTTATGGGAAACCTTTCCAGGGCAGGTTTTTCTAGGTAGAAAATACACATCGTAAGCAATTAACAAATTGCTTCTTCTAGGGGTGTCCTAGGACTGTGCAGGTCAGCCATGGTTGCACAGGCTGGCTCTTTTCTTTGGAGGCAGAGTGGAGAGTCAAACCCCCAAACTCTGGCTCTACAGCCAGATAACTAAACCACTGAACTATCCAGCCAGCAACTGGATAAGGGAGTATTTGGACTGAAACAGTGGAAGGTTGATGTAATGAAGTTGTATGATTGACTACATAATGCTGATCAAATACACAAACCATCCCATCAAATAAGAGTTCTACATTTTGCTGGCCATGCTGTTTAACAAAACCAGAAAATTTATACATCTTCACAAATACAGTGAATAGTCATACACATCTGCACCTTAAACAAACAGGTTTTGTATAGATAAGTCATTCCTATGTACCCCCCCCCCCGATGTACAGTACTGTGCAAAGTCTTGGGCCACCACCAGCTAGTTTGGGGGGAAATCAATTAATGATTTCAAGGGTGATTATTTAGACACCCTAAGTCCAATATTTACCAACCTTGGAGAGGGTTAAGCGGAGAGTCAGCAGAAGACACACACACACATTGCCAAATTTGTTCTCTTTCTCGCTCACAAAAACATTGCTACCATTTGTATACTCTTTGCATGACCTCACTGTTGCCACTTGATTTTAAAGATAAATGAAGAAGACATTTTTTATAATGCTCCTTCCATAGCACTTGATAGAGTGTATTCAGGCAGTTGATTGCTTTGAAGAGGATACTCTGAGGTCAGGATAAGCACAAAGACTTCTGGTCTTTGTGTCCTTCACCAAGGCCAGGTTGTTCCAGCACCTGCTTCTGAGCCTAGGTCTATACACTTCTTGCATCCATCAATTGTTGGTGTCTACCAGAATGAAGGGGCTTGGGTCAGCTGGGGCCAGGAGTGTGTGCACACACATGATTCTCTCCTTCCACTGCTATAGAATAATGATAGAAACATGTGACCTCAGATGTCCAGACATATTTTAGGTGAATTTTTAATGCCTGACTTAGTTTTGTCTCATCTGTGTGTATTTTCCTCCTTTATTTGCCATTCAGAACTGGTGTAGAGATGCTATTTTTCCTGCGTCATATTTTCAAGCCTCTTTAAGGCCTGGGTAATCTTCTGAAATAAACACTAGAAGCAGTCTTACATGTCATATCAGCTTTGCACTAGTCATGTAGAAGGCTGAAGTAGTGTTGAATGAGCTTTAGCTTCTGCTTTTTACAAGGGATTTATGATGACCAGTTAGTTACAGCAAGTTAGAAACTCTTAGTGGGTACTGGTGGCTTAGTGGTTAAGATGCTGAGCTTGAAGACTGGAATGTCGGGGTTTGATACATGAGTGCTGCATGATGGATCTTGGGGACATGAAAGGAGCTTCATTTGGATGTCCCCTGAGCAGAGTTTCTCCAGCAAAAATCCTATCAACTTAGAGTAATTTCTGACATGAAATTTATTTATTGGGCTCATCCTGGCTATCATAGTATTAGAATTAGAGTATTTATCTGATCGTCACTGCATCAATGAAAATGTATAATTAAGGAAAGCAGCCTCTTGGGCTTGTTATCCTCTGCAGGTTGATGCTTCTTTGCTTAATTAGCAGGCAGTTTAAATAATTTCAGAATTTTTGATTTTAGGGCATAGGTGTTTGTTTGTTTGTTTTGGTTTATTTGTATTTGGCAATAAAATAAGCTGATCGTTTGACTGTTCAGCAAGATGAGACTGTTTCCCATTCTCATGGCATTTGGCTAGCTTTTAGCTTTAAAATGGAAAGTGAAAACAAAATCTGCTAAATTCACTCACTGGTACATTTTATCTTTTTCATTAGATCAGAATTGTAGACGGGATTTATTCTTTTAAATCATTCAGGAGATGAAAAGCCCCCAATAGTTGTATTAAGCTTGTCAAAATTAACTGTGACAAATAGAATAGAACAGAAGTGTTGCTTTTGAAGAGGCGGGAGTAGTGTTTGGGAAAGAAAATCATTGAGAATACAAAGGATAGATGTTTCCTCTGTTTATTGAGCAATAAACTCCAGCGTAATGCACATGTGCTGCTGGCTCAAGCCAGAAATATTTTTCTGCTTGTTGAGCTACCTAAACACCACCAATAAAAAAAAGTGAATTTAATATGAATCTGTTTTTATTCCCCCCCCCCCCAAATAGAGGACCTGCTTTCGAAAACCCTGGGTCATAGTCTTGATTTTCTTTCAGATCTGAACTGTAAACGAGAAGACAAGGCAGAAGATGGAGAGTTTTTAGATTGTAAGAAGAGACCGGAAGAAGGGGAGGAGTTAGATGAAGACGCTGTGCACAGCTGTGACAACTGCCTCCAGGTGTTTGAGTCACTGAGTGATATCACAGAGCACAAGATTAATCAATGCCAACTGACAGGTAAACAATACTGATCACTTTGTATTCCCTTACACAATTCTGTTTCCAATTTCAGGTTCCTTCTTCAGAGGCGCTCGCTTACGCCACACACACATATTCACCCTACATGCAGTTTATACTCTTAATATATGTCTGAAAAGCATCCAAGCATTTTTTTTCTTACATGATTCTGTACAGTGAATGGGACAAAGGTTTATGGATTATTACTGCAGGCTCTGAAATACTACTGTACCTTCTTGTAATCTTGATTTTTTTAAAAAAAACTTGTCCTTCAACATCAGGAGTTCTCAACCTTTTAAAGCCGGTGCCAGGTCATGTTCCCTCAGACAGCTTTTTTTTTTGGGGGGGGGGGATGGCCACTTTGCCTTTCCTCCACCACATGGCACTTCTGGGTGTGGTGGAGGCAGTGGGGTCTGGATGAAATGGCTTTGGGGGCTGTATCCAGCCTATGGGCCACAGGTTGAGAATCCTTGTTCTACGTAAATAAAATTGTTTTAGAAAAGCTTCTGCCCAATCATTTTACTGATTTTTGCTATGTGAAAAAATTGCCTGCAAATTTAGATGCAGGAGAGGAGCTAATCTAATTTAATAGTACATAAATATTACTGAGTTGAAATTGACAGGAGTACACCAAATTATTAGATCAGTAGTACTAACATACTGGATATTGAAGGGAGGGCTGTTCTGCTCACTTTGAGTTGCCATAAGTCCAATTTTTCCAGGATATTCCCAGATTCAAGCTGTCCTGTCTGGTTAAAAGAAAAACATGTAAAATTCCCAGGAGGGAGGGAGCAAGAAATGCCCGTGTCTATGGAGGATTCCTTCTTCACATGACTGCAAAGGGTTAAATGCATAGAGTCAGCATTCCTACAGAGGAAGGGAACACTGTGGATAGGAAGTGAAGAGTCATCTCCAAAAATAAGTCCCTTTTCTCCTTCTGGAGGGAAATGGGGACTCCAAGGGCTGCAGTTCTGTTCCAGTTGTCTTTTTAGAGTTTTCTTGCAAGGGATCCTCATGTGGGGTTTGAGCATGAGTCCAACTCAATTGGGTGTGTGTGGAGGGTATGGTAGTGGTGACCTCAGGGAGAGGAAGGACAACATCAAGAGTGGCCCAATAAATGTTTATTCAAAAATAAAAGAACAGCCTCTTGACTACAATTGATTTTAAACTGATGAAAGTTGTCTGCCCTGGACAGCACCATCCAATGTATGCTGAGTTTGAAGAATGCAATGACGTCACGTTGCTGTTGCAGTATGGCAGGAAAAAATTATGGCAACCCTGTGCTCACTTATCACGAACTAATCTGTTAACTGGTATTTTATTTTTGACTCTGTTCAGAGTGAAAGATATGTCTTAAATAAGGATGAGTTTTCTTGGTGAAATTTTTAATAGCATTTGGTACTGGCTGAACTGAATGCAAATATGATTTGAATGCTTTAACAGAAGAATATGCCATTAATTAATTTTAATTGGGTTAATATGTTGACTTTTAATCAGGTGAGGGTCAAATGGCCTTGGCATACAACTACAACTACAATGACTTCCTCCTCCTCCTCCTCCTCCTCCTCCCCTCCTCCTCTTCTTCTCCTCCTCTTCTTCTTCTTCTTCTTCTTCTTCTTCTTCTTCTTCTTCTTCTTCTTCTTCTTCTTCTTCTTCTTCTTCTTCTTCTTCTTCTTCTTCTTCTTCTTCTTCTTATTATTATTATTATTATTATTATTATTATTATTATTATTATTATTATTATTATTATTATTATTATTATTGAATTTGTATGGTGCCCACTCAACTATGTGACTCTGGGCGGCTCATAGAAACAACAGAACATCTTAAACACATAAACATATTACAACACAATAAAGCTTAATGTTTACCTACAACTTTGGTAGCTTTAATAGCTTTAGCTGGCTTTTTTCCCCAGCCCACCCCACCTTGGAAGTAGTGAAGGTACCTGAGTCACAGCCAAGAGCAGGAGATGTGGAATTGATTGTGGCAGGAGGAAGAGGAGGAGGAAGGAAAAATTACTTTGTTTTAAATTCCTTGGCTACAGTATGAAACTAATACTGTTGCATGAGAGCAGCCAGAAACAGAAAATGGTAAAATAGCAAAGTTGTTCATGAGAGAAAGAAAGTATCTTTGGGAGGATTGAAGAAGTTGCTACTTTCAAATGCAAGGAATGTGATGATATTTATCTCACTCCCTTTGTACATTGACTTTTTATATGCACTTTTAATTGTTTTTTTCCCTGGATGAAAGTAGAAAGAGTGGGAGAGGATACGTCTATTCAGCAGTGTACAAAAATTGTTCTGCATATGCTTAGGTTCACTCAGTATATTTCTGACTAACGAGTAACCTGGGTAGAGTTATTAATCTTCCTACTTCACTTCAGTTTTACAATGAGTTAGTATCCTCTAACTTGAATAAAGATATTATTTCTTAGTTGTTTTCATTTCGTCTAGCCAACAGTCCTCATTTAGGGGAGTCCATGAACATTGTAAATGTTGGTGGTGGTCAGGGAAGCAGGAGAACTGTGGATGCACAATGACATGTAATTGAACAGTGGTCAAAGGCATATTTTTGGACAGAATTCACCAACTCAACACTTACCAAATGTGTTGGACTAGAATTGTACAATCCCCAATCTACAGTCATACCTCGCATAATGAATTTAATTCGTTCTGCAAGGGTGCTCTCTATGCGCGTTTTTTGCTATGTGAGTCAGACTCGCATAACGAATTTTTCGCTATGTGAGTCAGACTTTTCCCTATGGAAAAACTCACATAACGAGCGTTTCAAGGGGAAAAACTTGCATAGCGAAAAATTCGTTATGTGAGTCGGACCGCTTAGTGAAAAACTTGCTCGTTATGCGAGTTTTTCGCTAAGTGAAACACTCGTTATGCGAGGTTTGACTGTATCCCGAATTCTGTGAATTGTACTCTAAGGCAGTGAGTGCAGTTAGCGAAACCAGCATAAATTACAAAAAGAGTCTGTTTGAAGAACTAAACAAAAGCATTGTTACTGAAGGGATGCTGTCAGCCACAGTTTTATTACACATCTTACTTTAAAATTAACTAATAATTTGAGGTTTAATTTAATGAGTTAAAAACCTACAGATGCTAGTCTAAACTTAACTATGCTTTTAGTCTTCTAACAAAGATCTCAAATAAATACGACTTTTGTGCCAACATCCCAAAAGCTGAGATGAACCAATAGTGTGACACTGTATAAAGCTGGTTTTGTAGTCAGAATTTGACCCTGAAGAAAATTCATAGTGAATAGAGAAAGAGAACAGAATTATTCCCGGGGAGGGGGGGGGGTGACGGACGGATGGACGAGACAGGACACTGTGTTAGTTTGTGTATTTTTCTCCCTTCCTTTTTCAGATTCATACATTATTTTACCTGTGTTTGCTAAAACTTTCTGCTTTTCCATCATCAAATGATTGCTGTCTCTACTTTTCCTTGACTGCACCTTTGCAGTCCCCTAACGAATCTCACCCAGAGCTTGGGTGTTGAGTTGAGTGACTGTAAGCAGCACAAACCGAATGTTGCGTAACTGGGGAACTGAAGCGAAAGGAGAAATTCCTGGAGCACTTCTCCTGATCCACTTCACTCCAGGTCATGCTGGAGGGCAGAACTTGCCATGCTAAATGAGGGTTAAAATGGCTCTGCCACTTGAGTAAATTTAAAAAGAAGTGTTTTTCAAAGAAAGACCCTGAATCCCCTGAAAAGCCTAATGTTTCACTTTTGCTGGAAATATGGCTGTTCCTGGTGGTTGGAAAGCAACACACTTCAAAATAGTGTAGAAGATTAAAATAAGACTTTTTGAAAAGCCCGTCTATAAATTAGAAAGGCTTCTTCCTCCATCCGTGCCATTCATGAAATAATATGAAAGCAAACTCAGTAGAGTATGCTGTGCTTTTTGCTGAGTACTATATACACATAAATGTGTACTTTCTAAAAAGTGTTTCCAATTTTTACATTCTTTGCCAATTTTAAGCAGCTCGTGTTTTTTATGTATTAGATAAAGAGCTCGTTTGTATAGACAGAAGAATGGTTATGAAACCTGTTGCCAATGATGTGTACTGAAAATCATTCAAAATATTCTGAGAGATTATTTATTTATTTATTTAAAATATTTATTCCCTGCCTTTCTCATAAAGAGGGCCGAAAACAGCTTACAATATTAAAACAGTAATAGTTGTTGAGTGACTTCAGTGTGTGGTTACAAAGTACATGTAGCATATGACTTCTTGAGATGAAAGAAATTTCTTCTAGAAGTTCATCCTAATAAAAGTGAACAGAGCCTTTAAAAGCATTGGATTCCAAATGTTGAGATTTAGGCTGCAATCCTATATACATTTTCTAGGATGAAATACCATTAAACATAAGGGGATTTACTCTCTAATGATTTTGTTATTTTTTTATTTTTATTGTAAATTGCCTTGATAAATCTGTCCTTTCATTATTTCTATATTTATTCATTTAAGTTGCAAGAGTGTCTTACTCAGTCCAGTACAATAGTTCCATTGTGATACCAATAACCTAAATACAGATTAAATTAAGGTACTGTTGCATTTATGAGGCATTCATTGTTTTAAAGTTTGGAGAGATGGTATTTTTTTACAAGTAAACTTCTACCCAGGTTATTTTGTATAGGTTTAAAATCTTGTTTAGAAGACATGGTCAAGTCATATATTATTCAGACCATGTTAAGCATAGAAGTATCTCCCTGGAATTAGACCTCCATGAACTTAAAATTAAATCATTTTTAAACTAGATCAGAGAAGAGCCCATGTTCTCATCTGCATGGGATCTCCTTGTTCAATGTTTAATTTTTCCTGAAGCAAACTGAAATATTTTTGTTGTAGAGTATCAGCAAAAATGTTGGGATGGTGCCAATTTTTTCACCTTTGCTTGGAACTGGATTGTAATATGAAGATAGCTTTGGTTGAAGCTGGGTGAAATTGGGGGGAAGCGGTTGGTCTTAAACATGGGCTTTTGTAATGTGGCAGTAAGGTGAGAGATTCCTTTTGGGGTGTCTTACAATACATCATTGGGTGGAGTTAAGTTTGTAGAGGAAGCAAACCAACAGATTTGTTCAGCTCAGAGAAATGTGCCACTGAACCATAGTGTGTCAAAGGACATATTTTCTTCTTCAGGCAGAGCATTTATATAGAACAGAGATGGCCATCCTTGGCACTCCAGGTGTTCTTGGACTTCAATTCTCAGAAGCCCAAGTCAGCACTCCTGCTGGAGTGCCAAGGTTGGCCATCACTGATATAGGATCTGGAAGACTTCTTGCCTCTCATCTTTGCTTGATCAGGATTGCTGCTTCTCCTTTGCTCCAGGTAAACTCAATTGTACATAGCTAGGCAGGTGCCCTTAAGTTCATATCTGGCTCATTGTCTTTCTTCTGTAGGTAGCAGTTTGGGTAGGATGAGAACCAGCCAGGAACCCAGACAGGCAAGGCAGAAACCTCTAGTCTTGGAGCATGGAAGCCTGCCTCCTACAGCTTCTCAAGGTTATTTGCTATATTGTGGTCAGTGGTGGGATGTCAAAATTTTACTACCCCACCATGACATCATCACAGTGTGGGAGGAACTAACATCATGGATGGAGCCAATGTCATGACATCATGATGTTTTGGGTGGGGCCAAAGAAAACAAATAAAATATTAAAATAAAATAAAATAAAAATAAGCACACACACACACACACACCTCAACCCACCCACCCACCCACCCACAACACAAACCTGTAAATAAATTAAATAAATTAAAATACATTAAAATACACCCACCCACCCAAACACCCACCCACCCACAGCACAAATCAACCAGAGCTTTTAAACCAGAGCTTAAAGCTTATTCTGGCTCATCTTTCTCACACTAGGCCAGATGGAAGGAACTACAGAATGAACTCACCACAAGATGGCTTCATTTTGGCACTTTTCAACTTTTCAACAGTTAAAGAAGTTAGGTACTAAGTCTTTGCCTAACCAGTTCTCTAGGATATCTATGGGAGCAGGCTACAGGGAGCTTCAGGTTACCAGCTTCTCTTCCTCCTCCCCGCTTGGGAGGACAGCAAGAAGGCCATGCATATGTGCCAAGCACTGTAGGTGTGCATGCACACTAAGTGCTTGGTGCACATGTGCAGTGGAGGAACCAGTGAAAAGGTAAGCCCCGAAGGTGGTTCCCCCTAAATCTGCAACCGGTTCTCCAGGACACTGGGGAAAGTTACTACCAGTTCTGGAGAACTGGTGAGAACCTGTTACATCCCATCACTGATTGTGGTCTGATGTGGGATCCTGCTGTTCCTCAAAACTCTTCTACGAAATCATCAGGTTCCAATGTCAGTTAGCAAGTCACAATCTTACATGTTTTTATATGGAGTGCATAATCTCAATTTGAATCTATTGTAATTGGTATCCTAATACAAACAGTGCAGGTTTGAATGCGAGGTTTCTTTGTGGTAATTCCTTGAAATATTTCCCATCATTGGGGAGAACAGACACAACTACACAATGGAGCAGATTTTTTTTCAGAATTCTGGCTTTCTGTGAATGAGCAGCATACTGATCCATATATCCTGCTCACTCCTGCTTTGCTTCTCCCTCCCACAGCAGAAATAGTTTATTTAGTATATCATTTGATGAGCATGTGTTCCTGGCTTCTTGCTTCCAGAGTAGCCAGGAATCACATGCCAAAATAAAGCTTGACTTGTGATTCACAGTTGTCTAGGGATTGCCGTGTGAGCTAAAAGTCTTGGTTTGCAAGTTGCAGTGCATCCTGATTCTCATTTGCAAAACAGGAGAAAAATGGACTGTGTGTGTCCTCTTCATATTTCACAGCCTTCTGTGTCACTTTTAACATTTCCATTGTTTTTCTAGCTTTTCTTGTCCTATGATGTTCTTGAGAGCTTTGGAAAAAAATAAACCTTTGATAAAAGAATATAAAATGTAAAATTCAGTACAGTATAACCCCAACTTACATATGCCTCGAGTATTGTAGACACAATGGGCACAGAGCTGAGCGAGTTGAGGAGGATGGTGGAGGACAGAAGTGACTGGTGGACAGTGGTCCATGGGGTCGCAGAGCGTCAGAATCGACTGTGCGACTGAACAACAACAACATAAAATTTGATTTACATATTTACATATGCACTAAACCATGTTCCAATTTACATAAAACAATTTTCTATGGTGTTGCTTCAGTTTATATAAATATCATTTTCCTATGGGTTTGCTTCAAGTTATGCAAAAATTCATTTTTCCTATGGGGTTGCTTCGATTTAAGTAAAAAAGACTACAGTCAAACCTCGCATAAAGAGCGTTTCACTTAAAGAGTAACTCGCTTAAAGAGCAGAATTTTCTCTGAATGTTCGCTTCACTTAATAAATAAAACCAACCAAAAACTCACTTAACAAATAAATCGGGGTTTGCAATCCCCCCCAATTGGTAATTTACAATGGTGTTTCGCTTAAAGAGCAAACTCGCTTAAAGAGCAGTCCTGTGGAACGCATTATGCTCTTTAAGCGAGGTACAACTGTATTTACATAAAAGCCTATACAGTATAGGGTTTTTACTATATATCATACCTGTTTGATTTAAAGCAAGGTGGCTATCAATGTAAGTCATGCTTGCCATTGATACATCATATATTTCCTATGCAGTATTGTGGATATAAAACCTGCAACTCAGGTGGAGAGTAAATATTCATATGAGTAATTATTAATTAATAAATCTTATTTAATTCAATGTATCTTGTAGATGGTATTATTTTAATTTAGAGATTCATTACAGAGCTTATTTTTAAAATATTTAGTGTTAACCAATTTTATTCTTTGCTAGCAGTCACTTTCTCTGAGTGGGATTTGCACATAGACTGACATGTTTAGATTGAAAAGATTGTCTCACAGTATTACATTTACAGGAAGTTTCTATGTGGTCATTTGTTCGTTCTAGATGAGACCTTCAGTGGCTTTGCTCAACCCCATTTAATGAATTTGACAGGAATTTCAAACAGTGTCAACCTCCCTTCATCAACCCTCCTTTGATTTTCTATTGCTTCTTTCAATCTCTCTCCCCCCCCCCCCCAATTTTGGAAAATCCATTCATGATAGTAAGATACAGCAGTCAGTGCCTTCTAATGGATAACATTAGGAGTCTTCTTTCTGGAAAATGCCTATTGTCTTTATGAAGCAGTTAAGAAACTGATCCTTATGTAGGTCTGTATGTAATCTGTGCATAAAATAATATAAAATACAATTCTCTGCCAAGCAAACCCAAGTTATGTGCCAAGAAAAACTGAGTCTGGCAACCTGTATAAATGATGTAATGTTTTGCTTTTGCTAGGCAAGGCACTGAAGGCTGTGCTGTTGACCCCCTGGGGATCTATTTCAGCCATCCCTCTGACATCTGAAGTTTCATCTGAACATTGACCACAGCCCCAAGAATGTACCTTCAGAGCTAAAAGAACTTAGAATTATTATTTTTACAAAATAAAAAACCTTCAGCAATTAAGTTCCATATCTACTACCAAATCTACAACCCTGTGTTGCCACTAAACCTCAGAATAACTGGAAGACTGATACCCTGCCTTCTCATTATGGTCTTAGTCATGGAGTGCTCATACAGATATGCATTCATCTCTGTGTGTATGTACACTTGAACATGCAGATATTTTGAGGGGGGAAATTCAACGGGTTGCTCCAAAAGCCAAGAAATGCAGAAGGCAGCAGTAAGGCTGTTGTACAACTGTACACAAGATAGCACTATTGTGCATATTTTTTGTCAATCTGTAGCCAAGTAAATATTTTTAGTAATATAAAACAGAAAGGATGGGGAAATTCCTGTTATATATCCTCTTAATTTAGGCCAAATCTGCTTTCCTGGAGAAAACAAAACCCAGAGAAATGTTACCTCATGGCATTTTAATGGTTGCTAATTGCACATATCATTTGCAGGGAAGTGTAGGTCTCCACAGGGAACTGCAGCCAATTGTGATCTCTGACAAATGTACTCAGGTATCAGAAACCCAAGTTGGTCCCATTCATATCTCAGCGCTTTTAAATGCACATTGAAATATTTAAGGTGTACAGTTTGAAAATCTAGTATCCATGGTAGCCCTGCACCCCATCGTATTTATACATGACACTCGATACATTGATCAAATGAAATGGGAATCTTTGTGAGGCGGACAAAAGCGATGGGTTTCTTGCGAGTCGATGTTGCTGCATCAGTGTTTATGCTGTTTCTCTGGAGGTGGCCTGAAAGTGAGGAAACCTTGTTTATCCCATGGTACTATTTAAATTGAACACAGCATGGGCACAGGTTTACACAAACCTTTATATTCTTGTCCTGGTAGGTCGCTGCTATGCTCAGAAATGGGCAAGCATGTTTTTGCACATAATAAATGCGTGAGCTGTTGGTCAACATGCATACATTATCATGAAATCACTGTAAATATTTCCTGTCAGCTGTTCTTATTTGGTAGCACATTTATGGGTTTAAAAAGAATCAGTTTTGTACATTATTTTTGCTTACACTGTACTGTACTTGATTTGCTCTGTATACATTGTTTTCATCTTATGTTTTCTCTTTGTAGCTCATAGACTAATCCACAGTATTTTCATTTAAACTTGATCTTTCAAAAAGTGATAGAGATTTTCGGCAGAGGGAGAGCTGCAGGATTATCAGGTGGAGATATGATGTTTCTCATGTGTGTGCTTTGTGAATGTGGTTGTTTTCTTTCTCTGATACAGCTTTATATAGTTGCATAATAGAAAGAGTAAACTATTAGGTAACTTTGGTAGAATGGTGACTAGTTTGTGCTTCATATAGCATTTTTGTCAGTAACAGATATGGCTGAAGAAGCCAGAAACAAGGTGTTACCACTAGTCTAGTTCCAAAATGGCTGATGACAGAAGAAAACTTAGTTCAAAGAAGTGGAACTTCATGGTCTTAATTCTTTATTTGGCCTGAAAGGTCACCAGTCTTGGTAGGGGAAACCACTGGGGAATGGTATGAATGTAACAGAGATCTCTGACCTGTTAATAAGCACCAGGAGAAGGAGATAGGGATCAGTCCACCATGTGCCCTGGGGGTACATTTCTTTTAAACTTCAAGCAGTGTAGCTGGAACTGTTCAACTTTTCATTTCTTTCAGTTTTACCTTCAGGGGAAAATTGATCGATTTGGAGATGATTATTCCATAATCTCTGAATCCTTCTTTCTCCACGCTGCACTGGGAACTCCTTGAAGTATAAAAAGCATTGTGTTTCCTCTATACATTGTGCAATGAGCCCGAAGAATGTGTGGGGACAGGAGCCTTCTTTAACAGGCTGGTAGCTGACACTTTTGGAGCTGTCATAACCATGTTTTATATTGAGGCCGTGTATTTTAAGTTTTAAAAAAGCACACCTTATCATGGCTTATGTTGCATTTCCCCCTTGCCCAGTAATTTCTGAGGCAACAATAGTAGGGAAGAGCAGTTCAAAAATAAAGCCTTCACTAGTAATGTGAAAGTGTTTTCTATAACCATTTAGAAAATGATATGAAGCTTATGAAAAAGCAGTGGAAACTTCTCTCACAGTTTTATCTTGTTTCTAGTGTTTGCTCCAAAGCATTACATATTTCCAAAACATATGGGTTAGTTATTGAAGCAGTGTAATCAGCAATACGTTCAGGTTTACTGCTCATATGGGGCCATTGTGAATCTGTATTTGGGTGTGAAGTAATTAATTTAGAAGTTAAGAAGATAGAGGGGGAAATTATTTCGCCTTTCAACTCATATTTGATTCAGCTGCTCATTGTAGAATTGGTAGAAATTCCTGGTGGGAGTAGCTGTATTAGTCTGTTGCAACAAAAACAGCAAAAAGAATCTTACAGTACCTTAACAAAATTTATTTCATGTAAGTTTTTTTTGGCTGTCTTCAGAGGCACCTAGACCTTGAAAGCTTATACTAAATAAAACTTGCTAGCCTTTAGCATATCAGAAAGATTTTTGTAGTTTTCACTTAATTTTAATGGATATGTGGAAATACTAGTATTTGCCTCCCATCCCCATCCCATTTCTTACACTGGAAGTGTGTAGTAAAGGCAGTTTTGCAGAAACACAGCAGATTCAGCAAGATGTCCTCTTAAAGAAAATGGTGGTCCATGATTTTCTGCCAGGACAAGAGTGGCTGTGGGTAAATAAAGGCTAGCAGAAATGCCTGCTCTTTCACTGCTTTTCTAACTGTGAATGGAAATGGTGTGTCTCATTTGTTTTTACTGCTTCACTCCAGCGGGAAGTCCAGTTTAATGACTAGAGGAGGTTTTGGTGACTCCTGTGAGAAAGCACAGGGAAGGGTCAGGTTTTTCAAACACAACACAAGCCCCTGTTCCAGACATAAAAGTTAACAAAGGGAAAAGTGGGGACAGCAGATTCTGATTATTTACTTTGTTCTGATGAAAGCAACACTCAGTCTATGTGTGCGAAGTGTGCCTTAACAAATTACTGCAGAACTGCTGCTTGATACACTTTCTTCAAAAGCTGAAATGTAACTCACCTTTGCCACAAATGATGAAATATATGAAATTCTCAAAGTATTTGGAGACTCACATTAAGTTTACACTTCCCCCTGAAAAATTCCAGACTTTCAAAATGTTGGTCTTTGAATGCTGATTTTTAAACTGTCTTTGCAGACATAACAACCTTAGACAATGACCTTCATCTCTGTTTATTAAACCTTTCCCCCCTCTGTATTATCCTGTTGTTGTATTTAATAAACCTTGGTATTTCTATAGTTTTGCAGTCTGAATTCCTTACTTAATAGGAAAAAAGTACTATGAAGTTAAAAAAATCTATAAAATGCTGTTTTAGTTGGAACCAGAGTTTGCTAAAAAGGATAAACTGTTTCTCATAGTCTGAAGGACTATGCAAGCACACAGATTGCCAGTTGCCTACACTTCTATTACACATCTAAATCTCTTTGTCTATTTAATCATGCATGTGAGTAACTACAGCTCTTTAATGTATTGGCCAAAATCATTTCAGTTACACCTGCAAGTGTAACACAAACTTTGTAATTTTTTGAAGGCAAATTGCCAGAAATCAAGAAATCATTGTGGATGTCTGTTGCATACTGAGTCACACAACTTAGAGTACAATACATAATGTCCTTGGTTATTTTTAAAATTTCAGACACTTTACCTCTCTACAAGTTACACAAATTGTGCTCCACTGCATGAAATTTTAGTTGAATTTGGGTCACTGTTTTTCTTCTTATCAGCTAACAAGTAAATTGAGGTGCAGTAACTCTTTGAATTAGTGGCCTCTGGAAAGTCCTGTCTTTAACAGCCCTTGTCACACTAAAACCTGTGGCTTGCTTTATGGTATCAGTCCATCTCACAGTTGGCCTTCCCTTTTGCCTCCTACCTTCATTTTTTCCTGGAGTTATCTTTCTCAGTCTTCTCATGATACTTCCAAAGTATGACAGTCAGTTCCAGTTCAAACAGTTGGCATGAATCAGAAGTGATTAGATGGTACATAGCAACAAACAAAATAATACCAGTTTTATTCATTTGTTCTAGAATATAACTCAGATGCAAAATATAATGACTAGGTTCTAACTGATACAGCCATGCCTAGCCAAATCACAGGTATTACAAAATGATCACATGGTCCAATTTAGGAAGCTGGTACTTATTCCTAAAGCCTGAAACCATTTGGGGCCCAGATGCCTGAATGGGGTTACCCTTCTGTCTGTCAGCCTTCACATACCTTAAGATCTTTGGAGAAAGTCTTGCTCCAGTACTCTTGTTATGTGAGGACAAACTGTCTGCCAATTTAAACTGGCTTTCAAATGTGTTACTCTTCTCCCTCTTCCCTGCGTTCTCTGCCTGTGTTAGAGTAGTGTGTAGTTTTAGTACAAACATCGCTAATGCTTTGTAAACTACCCTTGTATTATTTGATGAATGATAATGTACACATATTTAAATAAAAAAATAAGAGATTTAGTTCTGCACCTTGCTTTACCAGAATGTTTTTGAATCAATTAGTCATGCTTGTGTTTATGATATAATGGATAGTTTTCAGGACACAAAAGCCTTAACCATATTGTAATTTGGCATGTGTGCAGCACTTGATAGTGTTCCCGCATTGCCTTTCAGTGGGGCATGTGATTGGCATGAATCCTGTTGATAAAGCCTAGATGTATAAAGCTGAGGATATCAAAAATAAATACAGCTGATTCTAATACTTAATTTGGAGCTTTTCATTTAATTATTCTCATCACCCACATCATGAACCACACTTCTCAAATCCTACCACTGATTTCTCTTCTCATTCTACATCAGGCAGAGATTCCTTGCCTTTATCTTTGTCTTTTCTTTCTTCAGACATACTTTCTGTTCTTATTTCCCATCATATTTCTGTCTGTGATCCTTTCCTCTCCAACTCTTACTATCCTGAAGAGGACTGCTCTGTTTTTAAAAATGATATTTTAATATATTTCATGTTGGGCTTTTATTAACAGAATCACTTGAATCAAAGGTGGAATTTTTTATAAAAAAACAAGGGAGAGAATGGAAGCAGGCATTTCCTTGATGTTTCGTCTGCTGGGAGGTTTCATGCAAACTGCTTAAAGCCCATTTCGGATGGAATTTGGTTTATGATTTCTTCCAACTTAAGCGGCTCCATTTCTTTTTTCAGACTGCTCCATCCCTTTCTCTCTTCATCCAAAAATTTATTCTCACCTTATTTCAGCCTATAGCTTTCCTTCTTTTTTCCCTAATTGAAACTGAGTCTAGGTACATATAATGTGTGTGCTACTGCATTTGCTGTAGAATTAGCATAGCTGAATTCAACGTTTTCCCCAGTATAGCACCAAAACAACTTGCAGTCTTCATGAGGTCATGTAAACTGAATTCAGTCATAAAAGAGACTGCAGAACAACCCAGGTAAAAGGTAAAGGTAAAAGTTGCCCTTGTTTGAAAGCCAATCATATCCACCTCTAGGGTTCAGTACTCATCTCTATTTACAGTGGAAAAACCCAAGTTAAAGTCAAATTGCTCTGAGTTGGCTTGCCAATGTAATAGCACTTCTTCTTGTTGTTCTTCTTTCATTTTCTTCACTTTTTTGCCTTCACTATGTCATCATGCATGGTTCCTCCTGCTGTTTTTGCTGCTTCAGCAGCTTTTTTTTTGCCATGTTTTTGCTGCATTTTTGTGGGATTATCCATGCTTCTGATGCGTTTTCAGGGATTCCAGTGGCGGCAATTCCAGGATCCTCACTGCAGGCCAGATTAATTAGCACCATAGGCCAGATTAGGCTCATGGGCCATAGGTTGCGAGTCCCCTGATGTAGACAAACCTGATTGATATAGTTTCATAACTATGCTGTGTAATGAAGCAATGCTTCACTGTGGCGTAGTATAAGAGACAAACTGCATCAAGCATGAGAGTATCTTTACTAGTAATATACACAAAGATATTTTCCATATTTGCATCTTCTGACTGAAAGAGAAACACTGGAGGTCCTTGTGCATGCCTTGAACAGTGAAACTGAAGGATTTTGAGATTAGGGATTTCGTGTGTTCCTCCATGTTATGGTTTTTACTGTATGCATAAAGAAATATTATTTCCACAGAAATTCAGGATAAAATAGCTATCATGTAACTGCATACTTTTAAAGAGTGTATTTTGTGGCAGCAATGAAACATTGCATACTTGTATTTAACATATATGAACAATACACACATACAGTGGTACCTCACTTAAAGAGCATAATGGGTGCCATGGGATTGCTCTTGAAGCAAGTTTGCTCTTTAAGCAAAACACTATTGTAAGTGACCAATTGTGACTTCTGGTGTGGGGGGGGGGTTTGCGAACCCTGATTTAGTTGTTTAAGCGAGGTTTTGGTTGGTTTTACTTGTTAAGTGAGGCGACTATTCAGAGAAAACTCTGTTCTTTAAGCAAGTTACTCTCTAAGCGAGATGCTCTTTATGTGAGGTTTTACTGTACATGATTTGCAGAGCAATAGCAAAGCTATTCATCCCATTGAAATGAAAATACTGTTTCCAGAAATGTGCTGCTATAATAGAAAACAAAAAGGATTTGTACATAAAAGTGAATTAATATTTTCATTGCTGCATAGATATAATTCGCAAATCAGTACCCACTGCAATGTAAAGAACTTCTGGTTTACTGATTATAATGAACTACTTACTGAAACCCTGTACAACTCACAAATGACTTCAATTTGAGTAATTTTGAAGGCACGTAAAATACACTTGTGAAAGAAATGGAAGTGTGGCTAAAAGGTGTTTTGTATGCAAGAAACAATGGAAGCCTTTCTTGTTAATAGCCATAAATTGCTGAATTGTTAGCTTTTTCAATTTGAAGGATGAAGAAATGTCTAGCAACCATACAATTTTGTACTAAAAGCTAACAAAGAGTTCATAAGCCACTAATATTTCCTTGGAGAAACAAACAGAAGGGTGGGGGCATAGGAAAACTAGAATAAATTGAATGCTAATATTGTACTTGCATTTGCACTTTTGGATGCCAGAACCTTTATCTGTCTTGCAAATATTTTTCCCAGGTGTCCAGATTGAAAATGATTTTATGCATTAATAACACATGCTGGCAATAGTGCACATGATCTTACGACTTAAGTCTTCACACACTTTTCTTTCATGTGCAATGCCTCTTCTTCTTCACAAAACTTTGCAACTTTGAATGATCTTTGGTATTTGCTTTTCCACTCATGTTCATGTGGTTTCCAAATCCTGCCATTGGGATGGCCCATGGTTAGATTGTGTTAGTTATGGCTTTTGCTTTTGGATCATTCAGTTTATTGAGGATGCTTCAGAAACTAGTTTCTCTAGAACAGGGGTTCTCAACATTTTTCAGCCATGGGCCAGACCACAACCCTTCAGACAGCTGAGTGGGCCAGACTGATGGTTCCTTTCACCATAAATGCTGCTGTAAAATATGTATGCGGTCGATTCCGGTGGTGGTGGCTGGAGCAAGTTCAGGGCCTGGATTATTTGGTGCCACAGGCCGGATCCAGCCTGTGGGCCATAGGTTGCCAATCCCTGCTCTAGGACAAGTCCTTCCAGGACACCTTTTATACATATTCTATCTTTCATTTCATTTTCTGTTTATTTGTATCTTTGTCCTCATTTTGAAGTGTTACTTTTCTCACAGAATACATCATTCTAAACTTATTCTAATACAGTAGAACCCCACATAATGAAAAAAAACTCTGTTGCTATGCGGTTTTTCCGTTCCCTATGGGAGATACCTCTCATAATGAAAAAAAAAGTTCATTAACCAGGGTTCCCATTAAGCAGGTATACCCAGGTTACCAAAACCCCCGCAAATGGAATTTTTTTCATTATACAGGGGTATCACCATTGCATAACGAATGCATCATAGCAAATTTTTCGCTATACGATGCATTCATTATACGAGTTACCACTGTAAAAAGATTGGGACTGGCTGACTGGCTAAGGAGAAACCAAGTGCCCCCATGCTCTATCCTTAACATTCCTTCACATGTACTGATTCCTGGCTTCAGCAAGGGAGATTTCCAAGATTCTCAAATCCATACTTTTCTGTGACATCTTCTTTGAAAAAGTGTGTTTTAAGGGTTTTCAAGAGAACAAGATAAAAATGAGGAAGAGATATTTGCAAGATCTGAGTATATATGAAGAAGGCAAAAAAAAGAAACACGTGGACGCATGGCTCTTGTTCAGATCAATATACTATGGATTATTATAGAGATGGCTGTTCTTCACATTTCGTATGAGCACTTCTGTTTTTAGGGCCTTCACTTCAGATCTTAGCATAGACCCACCCCATAATTCTTACACCATCAGCAGATTTTTTTTCTGAAATAGTGTGTTTCACTCTACCTGAAATGCCACTGACTCTTCTTACTTTGACTGATACTACTTGGCTTCCTACGCTGTGATTTCTCTCAATTTCTTTCTTATTTTACAAAGAGTTACAGTGCTTTTTAGTTTCTACCTAGCATCTAGTTGTTAAAATGACAAACTGTAACAAGTTTAAAAGCTGAGAAAGAAATCCAACTGTGGAAAGTAGAGCTGTCCTAACAGTATGGAAAATAGGGCTCCACTGAGACCACATTTTATACAAAATGGCAAAAATCTTACAAGATATTAGGCCAGGGGTTCAGATCTGGCCAGTGACACCAAATAATCCAGACCCTGACCTTGCTCCAGCCGTTTCCACCGCCACTGGAATCAACTGCAGACTCATTTACAGCCATGTGGCTGTCGTAAATGTGTTTACTACAGCCGTAAATGAGTCTGTGGCCATCATAAACACATTTATGACAGATGTGTTTTATGGCAGTGTTTATGGCAGGGGGAACCACCAGTCTGGCCCCACTCAGCTGTCTGAAGGGGCATGGTCTGACCCGCAGGTGAAAAACTTTGAGAATCCTTGTATTAAGCAATGAGTGTTCAAATTATCTTGTGCCTGAAAGATGTTATTACACCAGCCTGCATGTGGTGTCATGCTAAAGAACAGCAACTCTGTTCAAAGGATAAAAACACAAAAATTACATTGTGGCTAAATCTAGAGTTTCAGCCAGTGAAGCCCTCTGTCTTCCTCTATGCCTAGTCAGCTGCAACTAAGACATTCATAAGCAAGACAAAATTTAGAAGGTCAAATCCTGTTTGACCTGCCATTTGCAAGTCAGTTATAACAGCCTCTGGATACATAAAAAAACTTTCACAAATGAGATCTGTTGCTGCCTCTGTTTACTTTTCCCTCCTTTTCCATGCCATACATCCTGGTGACTGCAAATTGTTTGTGTAAATATATGGTTGCTTTCTTGTTTTTCTCAATGTATTGCCAAACCACTTTATTGGATGACCCTACCTTCCAAGCCTTGGAATCCAAGGTTTATGTGTGTGAGAGAGAATAGTTTCATTGTATTCTCTTTCCTCTCTGTCTCGTAACACTTCATTATGACTGTGTCAACAGTGTGCTCTGGCATGAGCAGACATAGCCAGAGCTGTGCAGGTAGATGGGGTAGCCGGCTTTCCAGGTCCACAGAAGCTAATTCTGTTTGGATGGCTTTCCAATGTTGTCTGTTTTATAGATCAAGATCCATCAAGGTGGATGAAGGGAGTCAGAAACGTTGGAATTTTTCCATCCATGATAAGCAGCCAGATGCACAGCTCACATGGTTGCTGTCTTACTCATCTGGATAGGTTATATTGTCATTACATTTAAATTATTACTTTTTAAATTCTGATTTTGTACCTGTGCATATAAATCAGCATATGCAATTTTGCATGAATGAACAATCCTCTTCAGGAGGGAAGCATATCTTTCTTTTTTTGTGATGTATAAATGACCGCTCCAAAATGGGGTGGGCTTTAATACTTCAAATTGGCTTATAATGCCAATGAGCAGCTAATGAACACATTTTACATGCTCGACTTATTATTATTTTTTGCTAGGCACTTTGATTGCATGGATTCAACATCCAGAAACTCCATAAATATAGTGTACTCTACAGTACAGTAATACAGTAATACCCCGGACAAAATGAGTACCGGATAGCACTAAAACCGCATAACGTTACAAGATTTTCGGAAAAATCTTGTATCGAATAACGCGATTTTTAACGTTATCCGATACAGTCGTTATTAGCAGCAGGGTGGCTGGAAAGCTGAACGGGGTTCTCCGTTCAGCTTCCCAGCCACCCTGCAGCTACAAAGGCAGGGGTGGGGAGGCTGGAAAGATGACGGGGGGCTCCCCCGTCAGCTTCCCCAGCCACCCTGCAGCTGTAGATCGGGTCCTCTGATCTCTCTGGAGCAGGCAGGGGACACGATCCAAGCTGTTTCTGGACTTCCCCGATGTCCTCAGCCAGTGCAGCAAGCCAAAATGTCAGGGTTCAAATCCCGACATTCTGGCTTGCTGCAGCCTCAAAGAGGGTGGGGGAACTTCAAAATTAGCGCGCATCGGGTCTCCCGACCTCCCTAGAGCCGATGCGCGCTATTTTTGAAGTTCCCCCACCCTCTTTGAGGCTGCAGCAAGCCAGAATGTCGGGATTCAAACCCTGACGTTTTGGCTTGCTGCACTGGCTGAGGACGTCGGGGAAGCCCAGAAACAGCTTGGATCGGGTCTCCCCACTTCCCTGGACCCGGCAGGGGGGGTCAGAGACCCCAAAATTGGTAAAAAAAATGGACTTTTTTTTTTTTACCAATTTTGGGGTCTCTGACCCTCCCGCCGGGTCCAGGGAGGTGGGGAGACCCGATCCAAGCTGTTTCCAAAGTTCCCCCACCTCCCTGGAGGCTGCAGCAAGCCAAAATGTCAGGATTCAAATCCCGACGTTCTGGCTTGCTGCAGCCTCCAGGGAAACAGGGCTTTTTTTAACATTGTGTGATCAACGTATCGCACAACGTTAAAAACCGGATAACAACGAGACTTGTGGAACCAAGTCATAACATTATCCGGGGTACTAGTGTACCTCGGATAACACTAAGACTTGGTTCCACAAGTCTTGGTGTTATCCGATTTTCAGTGTTATTCGATGCATGTTAAAATCCTATGGGGTGGATCGGATAACGTTAAAGCTCCATAGAGATACATTGTAACCGCACAGGCTTTAGCGGTTGTTATCCGATCCATCCCATAGGACCTTAACGTTATTTGATCCAATTCCCCTCCCCAGATTACTTAACATTATGCGATTTTAGCGTTATCCAAGGTAAACGTTATCTGAGGTATTACTGTACTATTACTATTGGATACCCAGTGTGAACTAGTGAATAGAATGATGGACTAAGATTCAGGAGATCTGAGTTTAAATCCCCAGTCAGTCCTGGAAACACTCAGGGTCTATGTGTGTGTCCGGGGTGTGTGGATGTTGATACTTTTAAATCCACTTCTTAAATATCTCACTTATTTTGAAAGCCCTACTAGGGTTGCTCTAAGTTAGTTCTGACTTTACTATATTAAATGTATTCATTGTGCTGGTACAAACCTAGGCACTTCTAATAAACAGTATGTTGCAAAGTTCAGATTCTCCTGGTAAATTACTGGATTTACTGCTAGAATTGCTGGGGCATATGACATTCAGACCTCTGCGAGCCCATCAGTTGGAGGCTAGTCTTCTGCAAAAGAGGACATGTGGGTCTTCTACCCTATGGATGCTGTAGTACCAATCTACAGTAATACCCTGAATAATGATTGCACTGGATAACGCTAAAACTGCATAACGACGACAAATTTGGGGGGAAGATTTGCACCGGATAACGTTCATTTTAGCGTTATCTGATCCATCGTCATAAAGAAGTAAAGGAGGCCAAATCTCCTCTCCCTGACACTTCCCTCCTTTCCCCACCCCCACCCCCAGCAGTTTGGGGACTCACACCATACCCACCCCACTGCCTGCTCGGCAACGAGCGAATCCAGCCTTGCCCTGTTTACCTTGCTGCACGCTCCGACAGCCAGTTGGAGGCTTCTGTTTTTCTCTTTCACTTCCTGTATTGAAACGACAGGGAAGGGGGAAATAGAGGGAAATAGAGAGATGTGATTGGTTCTCTAGAGAACCAATCACATCTCTCTATTTCCCCCTTCCCTGTCATTTTAATACAGGAAGTGAAAGAGAAAAACAGAAGCCTCCAGCTGGCTGTCGGAGCATGCAGCAAGGTAAGCAGGGCGAGGCTGGATTCTCTCGTGGCCGAGCTGCGCGTAGGGGTGGCTTTAAAGGCAGACAGGTCTCTTTCTTTCCCTGCCTGCCTTTAAAGTGGTTTGTCCCTGAAGTCAGGGCTTTTTTTCTTAGTGTTGTTCAATGCATTCATCGGACAATGCTAAAAATCGGATAACTTCATGACTTGTGGAACCAAGTCATAATGTTATCCGGGGTATTACTGTATATGATACTTCTGTACACTACATTTTATAGCTTACCACATAGTTTGATCTGGAACTACAGGGAAGAATGGATCAAGATCACTATGAGCATCAACTTTTTCTGGTTGAGGGCTTGTAGAAGATCCTCCCCTTGCATTCTTTGTTGAGTGCTAGTTATCTGGAGCACAGGTTTTATCTTTGTTTCAGTGGACACCTCAACAATGTTTGCTGCTAGATTTCTAACAAGGGGAATCCAACTTTCAGATGATTGGCAAAATTTTTCAAAATTTATGAGAATTCAAAAATGAAGGCAAAATGAAATGAAGCCTAGGGGACCAAACAGACCTTCCAGTATTAAGACCTAATATTAAAATGAGAGGTGGAAAAGCAGAAATTAATGCTACAGTCAGGAATTATTCATTGCATTAAAAGTTCTGTCAGACCTGTCACAAGTACATCACTGGAATTGATGACTGTTCTGTGATCTAAAAAGCTAAGATGATCTTTAATATGAACAAAATCCTGTACATTAATATTTTTAGACCATATGCAAAAATTACTTCTTCTGATATTTTATCTGGATACTAAAAGGCGGGGAAAATGGTAGCAGGGTAATTTTTCTTTTATGAATCATTAAATTTGCTTAGTACTACTGCTCTGTATAATGAGAATATGTTTAGACACACTGGGACAGACGTATATTTGGAGAACAAGAGCCTGAAATTCTTCTCATTTTGAAGGTATCTGCTTTGTCAAGCTGTGATTTCTTACTCTAACACTCTAAAATAGGGGTTCCCAACCTTTTCATGCTGGGGGCCGGGTCATGGTCTCTCATTAATCTTCGAGGGGTGGATGGCAATTTTTCCCTGCCTGCATGATGGTGTGGCCATTTTGTCCCAACAGCTTCAAGGGGGTGGTAATTTTGTTTCTTGAATGCTCTTGGAGGGGCAGGGGGCCACATGAAATAATGCCACAGGTCAGATCTGGGCCACGGGCCTTAGGCTGGGAACCCCTGCTCTAATATAACTGAGCTATCCAATGTCACAATGCATAAATAAATCTTTTTTCAAATTTTCATACAGATAGCTAAAGAAAATGTTGAATTGCTCTAATCTGAGTTACAGGTAGGGCCATAAACTGGGCAGAAGTAATTTAGTCAGGAAATATCCTGTGGTTAAGAATACATGATTGGAGACATAATATGGTGTCTGACACATCAGTAGAAAGGGTGTGACACCTAATATTCAGTCAAACCTTGCATAAAGAGTGCCTCGCTTAAAGAGTAACTCGCTTAAAGAGCAGAATTTTCTCTGAATGTTCACTTCGCTTAACAAATAAAACCAACCAAAAACTCGCTTAACAAATAAATTGGGCTTCCCAATCCCCCAGCCAGAAGTCAAAATTGGTCACTTACAATGGTGTTTCGCTTAATGAGCAAACTCATTTAAAGAGCAATCCTGTGGAATGCATTATGCTCTTTAAGCGAGGTACAACTGTATATAGGCCAGAATTCTGCCTGGGATTCCTGCTGACATAAATGTAATTGCATGAATCACAGCAGCAGATTGTCACTAATTAATGTGTTGCTACTTGTGTTCCTCATTGTGTTCCAGTCATAAAACTTTATGTTTGAACAAAAATGTAAGCAGCAACTTCTTAGTAACAATTTACACAATTACATTTATGCTGGGGAAAATCTGCAGCAGGATCCTAGCCACAGATCTTCTCTGTACTAGAAGTGGCATGGTTTTGCCCTGGTTCTATGTTTTCTGGCATTTTTTTCCAGTTAAAAAAACAACCTCTGAGACAACCAATCTGCTTCAAACACTCCAGCAGAGTGTGAGGATTCTAAGCTGAATTCCAGAGCAAAGGTAGGCCTTTCTTGCTCTTGTGAGGCCCTTCCCCAGTGCATCTGACTATGCTTCAAACCAACATGGGACAACAGGGGCACTGCTGCTCAGAGGTGGAGGTAGTTGTGGGTATTGCTATTTGGAGGGCACCAGGTTGCCTGCCCTAATTATGTCCAGACTTCATGATTGTGACATTCAGCCCAAGAATCTGAACAACCAGATACTCTCCTGTGAATGCATATTTCACAGGAAGATTGATCACAAAGGGCAATTCCTGCAGTAGAAGCTGTCAGCTCTTACTCACTACTGATCTGTTCATTAAAGAACTTTGATAGACCTGTTTTTCCCCTAGAACATTTTTTAAAAAAGCTCTTGAATCTAGATGACAAGTAAAAGGTTTCAGCTATAAAACACCTGCACAGAGTTCTCAGTTTCTCTAGCATTGTTGATACTGGAGGTGTCTCCTCATGTGTTCATCCACAGCAATCACTGCCACATCTTGGATACTGCCTTGATCCTAGTCCTGGCTTTGGCAAAGCACAGTAATTATGAGATGAGAATTCATGGCTAGGCATCATGAAATGTTTACTAGCATGTTACAGATGATTGTTCGCCTCTTTCCAAGCATGCACCTACCTATTGACTAGAAAATGTCCTTTGGGAGAATCGTTTAACTACATCTAAGTCTTCTGTTCAAGAAAGCAGGGTATTGGTCCAAATATAATTTATTAAAACCTACATGAAACTGAAGGTAAAGCATGTTACTGCCAAAGGCAGTTAAAAAGCCAAACAAAACCAATATGGAGATTTGAATCACATCCAATATCAGCAGGAGTTCATAATCCAACAAAACCAAAATGATCTACATCCATTCTTTCTGAGAGTAATGATGTAAATGGAGACAATCCAACTATTCTTTTTAGTCAAGGATATGAAGCTTTTTTGAAATACAAAATGTAACAGCATTAGAAACAGGAATGACTTTAGACTAGGGATTCTCAACCTGCAGTACGGGCCAGATGTGGCCTATAACACCATTTCATGTGGCTCTCCACTGCCTCCACCATACTAGGAAGTGTCATGTGGCGGAGGAAGGGCAAAATGGCCATCTGGGCCCCAAAGCTGTCTGAGGGAGCGTGACCCAGCCATCCACCTTAAAAAGGTTGAGAACTCCTCCTTTAGACAAACAGCCATATGTCTTCTGATGTCCAAACATTATCTTTTTCTTATTCAAAATAAGTTGATTTGGGATTTTAAAAACCTGAAACATATTAGAAAATGTGCATTGCAATCTGATAGCTCAGCCCTGCTCCTAAGCCCACTTGCTTGAGGTACTTATTTGCATGCTATACTACTTTCTGAAACTTGCAAAAACATCTGAATTGCTTGTTATATCAAAGCAGCCCAAACAAGCACACTTTAATGTCTGCTTAAATTAAAGCCCATCACTACCGTACCATCCTTTGGTTCTTTTGAGTTACCTTATTATCCAACCTTATTGATCTGATACCTTCTACTTACTTTAAAAGGAATGGTATATATTTTGATCTTACATGTTTAAGCTTATCCTCAAGTCTACATGTCAAGCAGTTTATTGTAAAAGCAGTGATTCCAAGAAGTGTATCTTGGAAGACCGAAGCACCAGGAATGTTTGTTTTAATTAGCAGGGTTGATGTCTGCTGCTCCCCCTTTTCCTTTTCTTCTAAATTATAATCCTTTCAGTTGGAAGGAATGGGTATTACTTACAGAAGGAGATTGCTGGGAGCTATCTCAGGTGTAACATGACATATTTGTAGAAGATTTTGCATTGAATGGGCAGTTTATTCAAGATATAAAAACAGCTGATTTGTCAATATAGATCAACAGAACTGTATATTTTGGACTCTGCTTCATTTTGTGCCTGTGAGGACTGTCATGATTAGTGTCTATTCTAGAATTTAGTTTTACCACTAGACCAAAGAATAAGAAGACTTTAATAGTTCCACTTTAGATGTGGTTCACAGAAGATGCCAAACAACGTATTCCAATGTTTTCAGAGGTAGAAATGTGGGACTGTTTATGTTCAAATCTTCAAGTTGATGCATGTCTTGATTATTAGCTAGAATCATAAAATGGTATATACCAGTGAGATCACACAATGTTGAGGTTTGCATTTAGTTTTTCTCTCAGCTGCTCCCTCACAAAAAATGTATTCTTAAAATATGTGATAAATATTTGTGGGTTTTATAGTAAGTACATCAAAGAGACCCAAGTGCTTGAGTAGATTTGGTGTGCACACAGTTGGGGGGGGGGGCTGAGTTATACCTGTTATATTTTTCCGATACAGGGGCATTCTTCTATCTTTATGTATAGTTAAGTATATCTGAAGTGGCTCCAGTGGTTGCCAAGAAGCACAGAGACACATTAAGAAAGCTTTGATGTGCCTGTGAATGGAGGGCCTCTTCTATTATTGGCATGGAATACTTTTTTGTATGTCCAAAGAGAGAGGTCCATTTTGAGCAGAACTCTATTGTGGCTGAGGTTAGATCTCACCAGGGACTACTTATTTGCATTCTCAGCACCACTACAATGCTTCCCATTGATGATTAACATATGTGTGTAAGGAAAAACAGCATGCATGATTGCTTGAACATTGTGTGTGTCTGTTTAGTTTATCTTATAAAGATGTACAGTATTGAGAAAAATGATTAGGAGCACATTCTGATTAGCTTTTTTAAAAAAGCCTGCATCAAACTCTGGAAAGCTAACACTAGTTGGTGTTGACAATATTGGACTTCATGGATCACTGGTCTGATTATAAGATGACTTCCTCTGTTTCTAAGTGGATGGGTAGAGAAACAATTGCCTAAGTTACACATGATGGCATTGGACTAAATTCATCTGGTAGTACAAGCTATGCTAGATCCAGTGAATCTGTTGTTGTACTGTGGATCAGCACTTAAAAGACATTCCACATATTCAGTTGGTAATTTTGTTTGAAGCTATCAGATGGATTAAGGTCAATGAAATTTTGGCTACCTTTCAGGTAGAGAAATTGTATTTGTTTACTGATACCCTCTAAATCAGGAATTAGCAGTGAGGCATGTATGTGTGTGTACTGCTGTTCTAAGTATGCTTGACCAAGTGAAAATGAAATACAGTAAAATCCCGGTTTACAATGGAGGTCCGTTCCAACAGCCTCCGTTGTAACCAAAAAAAAATTGTAAACCGAAACATCCAGAGGGATGCATTTAATTTTTTTTTAAAAAAATGCTCCTGAATTGATCATTGTAAACTAAAAAAAAATACATTAAACATTTGTAAACCTGGACGGCATTTCCATAGGATTTGCCGTTGCAAACCTCAGCAAACTTAAACCGAGGCAGTTGTAACCTGGCATTTCACTGTATTGGATCCTTGATTCTCTGAGAACATGGTCAGGATGAGGAAGATTCAGAGTAAAGGTGTCTATTCAGAAATAAGCTCTCTTGTGTTCTTGGGGACTAAGTCAAGAATAAATGCATATGCAAATACAGTAAAACCTCATATAACACTAAAACCTGGTTCCACAAGTCTTCGTGTTATATGATTTTTAGTGTTATCTGATCCTCTATGGGATCCATAGAGATACATTGTAACCACACAGGCTTTCGCGGTTGTTATCTGAAGCATCCCATAGGATCTTAATGTTATCTGATGCAATTCTTCCCCCCAGATTCCTTGATGTTATGCGATTTTAGTGTTATTCGATACTAATGTTATATGAGGTATTACTGTATAAATTTTTCCTTCATGGGCAAACATGGCATTGAATCTGTTAAAAGTAGCTGTCTGGTGTGCTTTTTCTTCTATCAAGAATGTAATGTGTGAATCAATGGCTCCCTCTCCCCTGTCCCAGATATATATTAATGTAATCCAGTGTCTAGAAAAAGATAGTTGCTGAGTCAGCTCAGTCTGTATATTAATCACTCAGTTTTCTGTTTTTCTAGAGTGATCAGAGGTTTAAAATTTACCTGATTTCTGTAAATTCTGTGAGGTTGCATAAGGCCAGTACAGTAATACCTCGGATAATGCTAAGACTTGGTTCCACAACTCTTGGTGTTATCCGATTTTTAGTGTTATCCGATGCATGTTAAAATCCTATGGGATGGATCAGATAACGTTAAAGCTCCATAGAGATACATTGTAACCGCACAGGCTTTAGCAGTTGTTATCCGATCCATCCCATAGGACCTTAAAGTTATTCGATCCAATTCTCCTCCCCAGATTACTTAACGTTATGCGATTTTAGCGTTATCCGAGGTAAATGTTATCTGAAGTATTACTGTATATAGTGATATCTTTGTGTCCTGCTTTCACTCATGATTGTTAACTACTAGGCAAGAATTTTTTATTTTTCTATTTAAGCCTTGGTGACCTGAACAAAATTCCAGAAGAAGATTTTGACACAAGCTTATGTTTGTAGCTCTTATAGTTAGCATTGGTACTAATCAATGGGTTCTTTATTAAGGATAGTGTTGTAAATTACCTATGCATATATACTGGCAAATATCTTCCTAGATTTCCTTTGTAGTAGCATTTTCTAAAATTTCCGGAGGCTTTCAAAATCAGCATAACTGCTTGGCAATGCAGAGCATTTTAATCTGCAGTTCATGTCTGTGTTGTTTCTAATCAAAACACCATCATCATTGTAGCAAATGTTCCTAGATTCTGACAGTGGCAGATACATTTTGCATTGGCAGAAATTTTGGATTTTGTTCATCATAGCAGGTCACATAAAGCAAAGCAAAGCATTACCTTTTTTGCATTACCTGTGTCTTTTCTTCCTAAAATCGCTGCAAGAAAAGTCACATAACAACAACAAAATTTAATCTAGTAAAGCAGCAAGATCAGTATTAGCTTCTTGCAGTAAAAAGGGCTTATTAAAAGGATATTTTCTTCCTGGGTGAAAAACTAGTGTCATAAATACTTTATATTACACAGAGCTATACTTCCATTGCTTTCAAGTGTTGATTGCTTAGAACAACAGTTTTTCTTGTCTAAGAAAGATCAGTAACATAATCAGATAGGTGTACCTCCATGTTCTGGTATAGACAGAATGCAGAAAAAAATCCCAGAAATAAATGAATAAAAAAGAGAGAGTGCCTGTAAAGTTCTTCATTCTATAAATGAAGTGAAGAAGACAATACTGTATGCTAATTCTGCAATGTGCAATGGGTCTGTTTCATCAGCTACTTGTAGGGCTCTTCATTTTAACCCTAGCAATATGAGGTGCTTAGAAGACAGGCAATAAAAATCAGACACATTCTATGCTAGTGCTATTCATCAGTGTCCTTGGAAAAGTAGATATTTTGTTTAAATAACTGCAGAAGGTGGGTGCCAGCCCCATAAGCTGCAAATTTGAAAGAAAAAAAGAAATGGTAGGTTGGAGAGATGGGGAGGATAAGTCTGGCTGAGCTTTCTGATCATGTGTATTTGCTGTGTTTTCTATAAGTATATAAAGACTTCCATTTAAGATTTCCAAGGTTCTTGGTAAAGATGATTCATAACTGAAGTCCATTTTTCCTCAGGGATTAGGAACCGGGATTTGTTTTTTGTTTTTCTGGCATAGCAACTGAATTTCATCATTCATTTTGTCATTTAGCGAGAGAAGACAACTTCACCAAAGAAATAAAGATGGGAAATAAATGGAAGCCATCTGTGTTTACCGTAATTTCTTAACATCTTTTAGAGAAGGAAAACCTATGGTGTTTGGTTCCCTTTGAGGAGGGCAGGTAGAGGAAAAACCATTTTATCAATAGCCTTTGGGTGTGTGTTTTTAAAAAAATAATTACCGGTATTTGTGTTTTTAATGGGAGTGTGAAGAATGCATTGTGCCCAAAGTGTTTGGAGAAGGCTGATGCTTGGCAGCAATCCATTTCTTAACTTATATACAACTGTGGAGTTATTAATGCTGGTCAGGTTATGTGCAAGGATTCAAGAAAATTCTTTATTCCTCATTGACTCCTGACAGTTATTGTACCTAGAAACTGGGTAACATGTTCTGAAGTGAGCAATTATGGAAATGTTTACTTCACTGGCTGCATGTAAATGTGTGCAGAGAATGTACCAGAATTTTTCCTTAGGGGTATTTAATTCTCTCTAGGGCAATGAAAATCAAATGATTTCTTTCTTCTCCCCCCTTCTCTTTTCCAAAGCAGGGATGGATTTTTTAAGTGCTATAATGCAGCAGAATAATGATGAATGCAGAAGACGGAAAAGAGAGAATAAGAGGACTATGAACAGATCTGGAAAACAAATTTTAAAGTGGAAGCTAAAAGCAAAACACCTTGGGGGTGGGGGTGGGTGAGCTAGAAGGAAAGTCTATCTTGTTACATACCCAAGATTGTAGGAGAAAACACATAAAATGAAGGTTGATATTCTGGAATGGCACAGAGTATGTAATTCATCTTTCCTGCCCCCCTTCAGAGACTGAGCAGTAGTCTCAGTATTGTTCACATCGAAGGGCATCACATTAGCTTGTTAATTGAACTGCAGCATCCATGCTCTCTCTCCCTGAACAGTTGGGGGGGGGGGATCCCCCTATGTACGCATATCAATGAAATTTCTCAAAATGCAAGTGAAGCTCATGCAAATTATGATGAGTTTGTTACTGTTGCTTCTTCGTGTGCATGTGTAAGTTTGTGCAGGCCTGCTTGTGCTTGAGAGTGCTTTCCACACATGTTGATGTTTCTGCAACATTAAGTGTGTGGGGGAAACCTTTGCTAGGGTGGTGGTGGAAGGAAGAAATAACACCAGTGATATCTCAGCTATCTCATGGGATGATATTGTAGCATCCCATGAAGTTCAGCCTGGGCCATTTCTCAAACATGAGTTCCTCTCCTATTCAAGATATAAAGCAAAGAAGAAACAAGAAGACGAAGAAGAGGATGAAGAAGATGAAGATAATGTGCTTTCAGGTCAATTCTGACCTATGCCTATACTCAGAAGTGTTTACTATTCTCTTCTTCTGGGGTACCCTGGGGCTGTGAAGCTAACCTATGACCACACAGACTACCTCCCTGGAGATGGGGGATCAAACCCCCAGATTCTGGCTCCACAACCAGATACCTAAGCCACCGAGCTATCCATCCAATGTCCTGTATGTTCCAACAGATATTAGTACAATATAGCAGTAGCTTGTGTTTTATAACCTTGTGGAGTGAATCTTTCACACAGAGGGGATATGCAGTACCCTGTGTATGTGTGCAAGTGCTGGAGTGTCTTGCATGGTAACAGCTGGGCTGAACATCTGTAGTTTTTATCTGTTACCCCACGCAGGGCATTTCAACTTTCCCACTTAGTGTAAAATTTCTGTAGTCTTTTCATGTTACTCCCACCATTGTTGTATTGTTCCTTCTCCTTCGTGTTGTTTGGGGATGCACACTGATGGGTTCTGCGCCTGCGCTGAATCCGGAGCGGAGCTGGAAAGCTGATTGGATAAAGAGTTTTGAATGTGGGACCGCCCACCATGCCCAACCCCTTTAGGCGCCATTTCGCGCTCTCCCCTCAGTTTGCTTTTTTCCGCTGCGCAAGCAGGAGCCTGGAAAAAAAGCTGTGAGTACTTTACTGAGATTGTCTCAGAATCTTCCAATTTTTCCTACCTTACAATTTTTCTCGGACTAGGGGACTTGTTCCCTTGGTCCTCGTGTGGCTGGGGCTCGCCCTCAGCCGCCGGTAAAAAAAAAAAAAAAAAAAAAAACCAACATCTCGTGTCGGGGCCTCCCGGCCGGGATAATTTTTTCTCTTCGGCCATCTACTTCGGTGGATGGCCTCAGCGGCAGCGTTCAAGCAGTGTCCGTCCTGCAAGAGAAAGTTCCCTAGCTCGGACGGGCACGTGCGTTGTCTTCGCTGCCTTGGGGAGAGTCACCAGGTCCAGACCTGCGAAGTCTGTCGCGGCTTCTCGAAGGCCGCCATCAAGAACCGCCAGTACCGCCTTCAAGCCTACCTCATGGAGGCCGCACTGGCACCACCGGCTCCCCCAGCTCCAGAGCAGGCCGCTTCCACGTCTGCTCCTTCAACCTCCGCTTCTTCTTCCAGGCCTTCGGCCTCTGAACTGTTCAGGCGGAAGAAGGAGCAGGAGAAGAAGAAGAAGGACAAAAAAGAGAAAAAGAAGCGCCGTAGCTCTTCGTCTTCTCTTCCTCCGACCCCGGCACCGGCTCACCTTTCGCCGCCACGCTCCCTAGCATCCGCCCCGGTCGCAGCTCCACCTACGCCGGGTAGGATGTCGACCGAGGCCCGGGACGCCACGCCGGAGAGGGCCCACAGCCCTCCACCGCCACCGGAGACTCCTCCACCTGTACCACCGCACAGGTCTTCCTCCCTCCGCAGCCCTTCCGTGGTTCCTGGTCCGGCTACCGAACCGCCGCCCCAGTTGAGCCTCATCGCCCCGTACATCGAGGCGATGGTGCGGAAACTGCACGCCGAGCTCCAGGGCCCGCAGACGACACCGTGGGAGCGCCCTCTGCCCTCACCACCAGCCACGGAGGCACCACCGCTCCGTGAGGAGGGCCCCGCACCGAAGCGGCAGAGGGTGGAACAGGCGCGGTCGGAGGCCTCTCTCCCTCCGTACCAGCTGCCTTTGCCGGGGAGCGATCCGAGATCCGCCAGGCCGTACTGGTCGGACTCGGACCCCGAGGTCTACCTGCCACCGCCCAGCGTCTCGGAGCGGTCAGGAGACTCCGATTCGTCGGATCAGGAGGAGGAGCAGCATCAGCCACCGCCGGTTGCGGTCGACAAGTCCCCGGACGACAACATCGGCGCCGTCCACGGGTCCCAGCCGGAGGATCTGAAGACCTACACCGGACTGATCACCCGTCTCGGATCCACACTTGGGATTCGGGCGGAGGCTCCCCTGGACGACTGTGAGGATGTCGTCTGCGGCTTGGCCGACCGCAAGGAGTTGGTCCCCGTCCGCCTCGGACTGCTCCCTAAGATTGCTAAAGCGGCCAAGGAGGTGTGGAAGAAGCCGGTTTCTTCTCACTCCGTATCCAACAGAGTGGACTCTATGTACAGACTGCTGGACGATTCCAACTTTTTGCACATTCACCCGGCACCGAACTCCCGAGTGGTCAAGGGCTCCCAACACCGGACGCCGATCAGCAGCACTCCCATCCCGTCGACCCAGGAAGGGAAGAAGCTGGACGCACTGGGCAGGAGGTTCTACGCCAATGCCTCCTTGTCCCTCCGTGCGTCCAACTACGCGACGGCCATGGGAGGCTACCAGTGTCGACTCTGGGAGCAAGCGGAGTCGTTCAAGTCCCTGCTGCCACCTGATCGACAAGCGGACTTTGAAAAACTCTGCATGGAGGGCAACCACCTCGCCCTCCAGCAAATCCGCACCGGCCGCCACGTCACCGAGTCGGAGGCAAAAAACTTGGCCTCCGCCATCCAGCTCCGTCGCCACGCCTGGCTCCGTTCGGCTAACCTGCAGGACGATGTCAAGCGGCTCGTGGAGGAGCTTCCCTTCGATGGCGAGGGCCTCTTCGCCAAGGAGACCGACACCTCCTTGGGAGAGCTGAAAGGGGACTACGCCACGATAAAACAGCTCCGCCCTCCACACCGTGGGTCCGGCCGTTACCATCAGGACCAGCCGTCGACGTCTCAGGCGGGCCCATCCTATCAACCTCGCCCGCCACAGAGGCAAGGGGACTACTCCCGGTACCAGCCCTACCGGCAGTGCCAACAACCCAACCGTCCACGCTACCAGCAGCGGCCTCAGACTGGCAAGCGTACGGAACGGAAGGGCAAACAACGTGTTTGACTCTTCCGTGACCGAGACTCTACCCTACCGCCCCCTATCCGACTACCTATCGGCGTGGTCTGCCATCACCACAGACCGATGGGTTTTAACCATCTTAGACTCTGGCTACGCGATCGAGTTCGAGAGATGCCCTACTGTCGGACGGATCCGCATCACCGATCCATCCCCACCGCTCCAGGAGGAACTAACAGCTCTCCTAGAGAAGGGCGCCATAGAGCCGGTCGCAGCGTCGGAGTCTCACGAAGGGTTCTTCTCCCGATACTTCCTTGTGGACAAAAAAGACGGGGGGGCACGTCCCATCCTGGACCTCCGTCTTCTCAACAAGCATATCGACGCGAGGAAGTTCCGGATGGTAACCCTTCACTCCATCCTCCCGCTGATCAACCACGGGGACTGGTTCACTGTCATCGACCTGAAGGACGCCTACTTTCACGTGTCCATCAGGAGGGAACATCGCCGTTTCCTCCGATTCCAGGTGGGCGGCAACATCTACCAGTACACATGCCTACCCTTCGGCCTCTCCACCGCTCCGAGGGTATTTACGAAGTGCATGGCACCGGTGGCTGCTCATCTGCGACTGCAAGGCGTCCAAGTGTTCCCGTACATAGACGACTGGTTGATCTGCTCCCCAACCCAACAAAAAGCCAAGGACGATGTTGCACATTGCCTCGCCCTTATGCAGAGCCTCGGTCTGCGGGTCAACTTCAAGAAATCCCAGTTGACCCCCACTCAACGAATAGAATACATCGGAGCCGTTCTAGACTCTCTGGCTCTAAGAGCCTACGCTCCAACCAAACGTCTGCTCGACATCCGCACAGTGGTGGCACGGATCCAGGGCAGACGTCGGGTCCGTGCGAGGGACGCCCTCCGTTTGCTAGGACTCATGGCGTCGACCACGGCGGTGGTCTCGCACGCCAAACTCAAGATGCGCTCGCTCCAGTCGTGGTTCCTCTCCTCCTTCGACGGCACCCACGACAACCTCGGGAAGTGGCTCACACCGACTCCCGAACTCCGAGACCAGTTACACTGGTGGACAATGGACCAGGATGTGACCGCGGGGAGACTCTTCACCCTTCCCGCACCGTCCATCCAAGTCACCACCGACGCGAGCACCCACGGATGGGGTGCGTGCTGCCGCGGACTACGGATTCACGGCATATGGACGCCCGAGGAAGCCGACCACCATATCAACTTCCTCGAGCTGCTAGCGGTGTGGAAGGCGATGAGGTCCTTCAGACCGTCGATCGCGGGCAGTGTGGTGCAGATCGCCTCGGACAACACCACGACACTAGCCTATCTCAACCGGCAAGGAGGGACCAAGTCTCTCTCCCTCCTCTACCTGACCGTCCAGATGTGGGAGTGGTGCCTGAAGGTACACGTGTTCCCCATAGGTGTCCACATCCAGGGCACCCTGAACTCCGATGCAGACTCCCTGAGCCGCAAAGGGACGGCGATGCACGAGTGGGAACTGGACGAATCGGTGTTCGACCGCCTGTGCCGACGGTGGGGCACACCGACCCTAGACGTCTTCGCGTCACAGGCCAACTCCAAGTGCCGCCGTTACTGCTCCCGAGCGGGGATCGGCCACGGATCGGAGGGCGATGCCTTCATGGTGCCGTGGCGCCAGGAACTGCTGTACATGTTTCCACCGATCCCTCTCATCCAACGGGTCCTGATACGGATCCGTGCGGAGAACGCCTGGACGATCCTGGTTGCCCCGTCCTGGCCGCGCCAGCCGTGGTTCCCACTACTCCAAACCCTGGCTTGCGATCGTCTCCGCCTACCCACCGATCCGAATCTCCTCCGCATGGAAGACGGTCGGATCCTTCACTCGGATCTGCCGAGCCTACACCTGACGGCCTGGCTTATCCGCCCAACATAACACGGATCCTTGATCTGTCCAGGAAACCTTCCACACGGAAGTCCTACGATGCCAAGTACCGTCGCTTCACTGACTTCCTAGCATCCAGCGACCGCACCGTGGACTCCGCATCCCTGCAGGATGTCATGTCTTACCTCCTGCACCTAGCCGAGTTGGGATCCGCACATTCATCATTGAAGGTCCACCTAGCTGCTGTGGTCGCCAAGGCCCCACCTTCTTCAGTATTGTCCTCCGCCTTCAGAGACAAAACTGTTAAAAGGTTCCTTCAAGGGCTACGCAACGCCTATCCTCCAGTGAAGATACCACCCCCTCAGTGGTCCCTCACTACAGTGCTCACCGCACTCACGAAGGCACCTTTTGAACCCATGGCTTCGGTGGACATTAAGTTTGTCTCTTACAAGACTGCTTTCCTTGTAGCTATCACTTCTGCCCGACGGGCAGGGGAGCTGGCAGCCCTTCGGTCTGACCCTCCTTTTCTCAAGTTCTACCCCGACAGGGCAGTGTTGCACCCAGATCTGACATTCCTGCCCAAGGTCCTGACTGAATTTCACCTGGCCCAAGCCATCACGCTTCCAGCATTCTTCCTGAATCCCTCGTCTCCACAAGAGAGTGTGGCACTCGTTGGATGTCAGGAGGGCCTTGCTGTTTTACACCCAGAGGACTGCGTCCTTCAGGAGAGCAAAACAACTGTTTGTGGCTTATGGTGGCAAGACTAAGGGACAGCCTCTGTCTGCCCAGAGACTATCTAAATGGATCTCAGGTACCATTTACCTGGCCTATCAGATGTCATCCCTGCCACCTCCGCCTCATGTCCGGGCTCACTCCACCAGGACACTGGCTTCCTCCACTGCATTCCTAGAGGGCATCCCGATGGAGGATATCTGCAAGGCTGCCACTTGGTCCAGATCCTCCACCTTCATCACCCACTACCGGGTTGACACAAGGTCCGCCCCTGATGTCAGACGGGGCAGGTCCATCCTGACGGCTGGTCTCCGATCTTCTTCGTTGATGACCGCCCATCCATGATGACATCGCGCTCTCCTGCATCTCAGGACGCCGGCTGCCCACCATCCAAGTAAGTGAGCTTGTTAGTCACCCATCAGTGTGCATCCCCAAACAACACGAAGGAGAAGGACAGGTTTCACTTACCAGTAACTGTCGTTCTCCGAGTATGTTGTTTGGGGATTCACACAACCCAACCCTGCCTCCCCTCAGGGCTGCCAGCCTGAGATGGCCCTAGGCCTAGCGGGCAGCTTTAATATCAAACTGAGGGGAGAGCGCGAAATGGCGCCTAAAGGGGTTGGGCATGGTGGGCGGTCCCACATTCAAAACTCTTTATCCAATCAGCTTTCCAGCTCCGCTCCGGATTCAGCGCAGGCGCAGAACCCATCAGTGTGAATCCCCAAACAACATACTCGGAGAACGACAGTTACTGGTAAGTGAAACCTGTCCTTTTCCATTGTCTGTCAACATCAAGGTAATAGGCCAGTGATTGCTGATTTAGAGATTAGCCCAGGACCAGTATTTTGGTTGTTCTTCTAGCCAGGGATTAACAGGAAATACTGGGTTGTTGGGGACATTCTGTCTCTCACCTCCTACACCTCCAATATTTGGAATTGAAAGATGTTGAACCATATATAGTGAGGATAATATCTGGCACCAGCTTTAACAAATAATTATGACATAAGCTTTTGTTGACCTGAACTCCATCAGGTACCCAGGAAGGTTACATGTCAGGGTTCTTTTTTTCCTTTGCTGATGTTGCAGTTTACAAGAAGATCTACTAGCATATTTTATCAGGAGTGGGATTTCTGATCAGTAGAATGCACAGGAAGAATACGATAGCCTTATTTTTCTAATTTTGTGGTAACATTTTCATAGGCTGCTTACTGCACTGTCTTCTCCAACTGTAGCTTGTTGGGGGCTGTTTTGGACTTCCCAAAATTAAACATATGTGGAATGGGAAGTGTCAAGCTCCAAATCTTGTGACACCTGTATAATGTTGGGTGTACTTGATCTTGTACGTTCATCTCAGTGATGATGGCAGCAAGAAATGACACACATGTTTATGTATGTTGTGTGTAAAAGGGACATAACTAATGAAACACCATGGGCAGAGTTTTCCTGAGAGGTAGTGCATTTATCTTCCCTCATTCCACTTCAAGTCATCAAGTGATAAGTTATAAAAGATGAAATAATGATGTGTGAATCAAGCCTCAGTGGATATCCAAAGTAGAATGTTCACAGCAGGAAGAACTTAAACTATCAGATCTTTATACAAGATCACACAAAACCGAGTGCTCTAAAAGCAAACAAAACAGTAAGAGTAAATATTAGTTGAAATTGGCCTCAGCGGTCATTTGTCTGTCATTTGTGTAGAATAAGATTCCATTAATAATAGGTAAAAAGTTGTTGATTTTTCCACTCTTAATTTTTGCATGTATTTCTCCTGAGTTTCTTAAGAAGGGGGTGGGGAAGAGTTTCATAAAAATAGTTTTATGTCTTGCAGAATATTGAGTTTTGTAGACATTACCTAACTCTTGATTTGTCACACTGGGATCAATAACATTTCGCTGCTCTTAAACACACAGGATCACAAGGGACAGATAATGTTTTTTATAAGTGCAGTAAAGTTAACGTGTTGTTGAAACAAAAACTCCTCTGACAGTCCTGTAATAAGTACACTCTGAAACTAGCAAATTATCTGTAATGCTAGGAGAGGCAGGAAGAAGAGCTTAAGTGTGTCTGCTTTTGGCACTCATTGTAACACATGGAGAGAATGTAGAATGCTAACTTTGCTCCACTATGGGCCACACCAGCAGGAGTTAGTGGTCATAGGACTTTTGTGTTCTGTAGCATTTCAACAGTTCCAGTAACTTTCCTCAAGTAGCATTTCTGCATTTTACTAGAACTTTATCATTCTTCTTCTTTTGTGACCCTGGACTGCCAAAAGGAAGCTACTTTCTTCACTTTGTTATTGCCCACACCCATGTCCTCATTGGTGTATGTCTCTGGTAGCAATCATCAGACCAGTAAATGAGCTGGACTCAGTGTCTCTCCCAGAGGTGTGCAGGGCACCATGGAAAAGCGCTGGACAGGGAGTGGTGGGGATTGGGGGAATCCCATACATTGCTATTGGTGCACCAGGGCCCCAGAGGTGAAAGTGGGGTGGGACAAAGCCCAGTTGCCCAATATGTCAGCATGCGCCTGGTCTCTCCACATTCACACTGCATGTTGTTGTCCGCCAGTAGTCCCCACTTGAGCTTGTTGGTCTTGCATTTAGGGACTCCAACCCTCAGCCTATCCAGGGTCCTCTAAGTGACGTAGGGGAGATCTTCAGCTACATCCTCCTTTAATGATGTTCCTTGCCAAGTGACCTCCTTCCTCCATTTTCTAATTTGGTTTTGCTTTATCGTTGAGGCCCCACAATTTTATTTTCTCTAGTTAGGCTAAATTAATTGTGTTGGTACTTCATGATGTTTGGTCACATGAGTTTTTGTTGTTGTTGTTCAGTCTCACAGTCGATTCTGACCCTCTGCAACCCCATGGACCACTGTCCGCCAGGCACTCCTGTCCTCCACCATCCCCCTCAACTCGCTCAGCTCTGTGCCCATTATCTCTACAATACCATCTAGCCATCTCATCTTGGGCCGTCCCCTTCTTCTTTTGCCCTCAACCCTTCCAAGCATCAAGGCTTCCTCAAGTGAATCCTCTCTTCTCATTTGATGTCCAAAGTACTTTAGCTTCATCTTTATTATTTGACCTTCTAAGGAGCAGTCAGTGTTGATTTCTTCTAAGATTGACCTATTTGTTCTCCTCGCTGTCCAGGGGACTCTCAAAACTCTCCTCCAACACCACATCTCAAAGACGTCTATTTTTCTGCGCTCAGCTTTCATAATGGTCCAGCTCTCACAACCATACATTGCCACAGGGAATACCATTGCTTTGACTATGCGAATTTTTGTTTTCAATGTGATGTTTCTACTTTTCACTATGTTCCCCAGGTTTCTCATCGCTTGCCTCCCAAGAATCAGTCGCCTTTTTATTTCATGGATGCAATCACCATCTGCAGTGAGCTTTGATCCTAGGAAAGTAAAATCTGTCACTGCTTCTACTTCTTCCCCATCTATTTTATAATCATAATGGATATAGGCTGTGATATCACTAATGATAACGCTCCTCTTTATCTTAAAAAAAACCCCCACCCTTATTAATTGTAGCTTGCGATTGCAATTTAAGCCTTTTAAAAGACAGGGGAAGAAACCAATGACATTTGAGGCCTCAAGTAGAGATCTTTCTGTAATTAAAACAAACATATGAACCATATAAAAAGACAACATAGGTGATCACCAACTTCAGGTTATATGTGCCCCTCCCCCTCCTTCCTTACGTGCAGCCAGGATATATTGCTATTGGCAATATATTGTGGTGAAAGCTGTTCACCCACATCCATTCAAAAAGATATTAAAAGACTGTGAGTGAAGAAGTTAAGCCATCCTGGTCAGATCTTTGTCTTTGAAAAGCTTTTTATCAAGGGATTTCTGTTAGCATTTACTGGCATGGGGTGGGTACCCACTCCTTTGAGTTACCACTGGTTTATTTATATAAATGTTGTCATGTCCTGTTACAGAAAAAGTGTTCATGGTTCAGTTTTATAGGTTGCATCCCAGTGTATTAGTTCCACTTAACTGAAAAGGAGTTGCAGGTCAGTTTCCTGAGTAAAGTTGCATTGTGGGAAGAGTGTCTCTATTTGTGTGTTGCATTTGAGAGATCCTTCCTCATAATAGATTCTATCTGAAATTTGTAGATGCTTTTCATGAGGTACTCTTATTTATGCCAGTGACTTCTGTGACTGGACTGTGTGTCATAAGACATGAAGCAAAGATAAGTTCTCATGCTCTTAAATGCATCCTTATAATGAAGTACAGTACAGTATATCATTTGCCATACTTGTATTGCTGTACGAAAAGCAAGCCCTAGCATTAGACTCACAATGGGGCAGGAAAGTTATGCAATCATTTCCACATAGATGCACCAGCACAAATATTTAGGGTGGAGTGGATAGGATAAGAGAAGGAAATAAAGAAGCAGGACTTTTTTTTTACATTACTAGTAATATCCCAAGCAGGTACTGCCAAGATCTTGACCCACTTAAGCTTCAGAGCTGAAACTGCATGAAGGCCTCTTTACAGCATGTAAAAACGAGTACTTCCTTAATTTCCTGACAGCCTGCAGAATGACATGAATACAGTGTGGTTTGCATTTAGTTAAACTTAAGTATCATAAGTGTTGGTTTGTTAAAGATACATATATCTTATGCAATAAAAATAATGTAGGTGTTTATCTTTGGCTCTTGACTTCAGGAATCTTATGAATGGGTTATAAGACGATACTATAGCTCTTTTAATTCTGGTTTCTAGGTGTCTTTGTTGGTTAGAACAAAAACTGGATGGTATAATTTTTTGTAAGAGATCAGAGTATTTCTTTGAGAAAGAAGAATTGAGAACGCACCAGAGAGAGCAGAATAATGGAAAAGAAGATTTCCACTTCTGCAGGAAATGCAGCCACACGAGCCAGAAAGGTGTGGCTGATGCGTGACCTTTCCTTGAATTTTCTTCCTTTGGAGATTGCAGGGCAGGGGAAGGTTGAAAAGCTGTTTAATGTTAAAGGCATTTTTTTGGAAATGGATGGTAGCAGGCAGTGGCCCCTTTTGTTCACAGCGGAAGTGCTGGAAGATATAGATGGAGCTTGATGTGAAAATCTTGTCACTTGATGTAAGCCGGTGCTATCCATCCTTCCGCGCTTTGCTGGGAATGTCGTTTTATGTTCATTTAATAATTATCCATTTGGGTTCTACTTGTCGGGGAGAGCTTCTTGAGCCCCATCAGTTTTTGAGAGAAGCACCACTCAAGCTCTTCTGCTGGAAATGTTTTTCCTTTCCTCCCTTCACTTCATTCCACTCTTTTCCCCCCTTATCGACACACTCATCAGTGCCAGAGCTCTTCAGTATTCCACTCCTGTCCTTTGTGAAGTGATTTTGCCCAGACACGTCTGGCTCAGGGTGAAGTGCCCTCCCCTGAGAGCACGCACTGCAGCCCCAGGTCGCCAGCACCATGAATACATTATTATCCCAATTTCCATCCTGTTGCCACGGCAGCACTTTTGGAGCTGCTGGGTTATTAAGTCGTACATCACTAATACCCTGATATGAGCAGAAGTTGGATTTAATATCGGCCTTTGATCAGATTACCTCCCAACAGTCAGCTGTCATTAGAAAATTCCTTTGCTCATTATATCCTCAGAGCTCTGGCCTGGATAGGAAAGGGCTGGCAGCACTGATACATGGAGGTAATTTCCCGCCCAGGCCTCGTTCTTTACCCTTAATTTATTTTTTGACCTTTTTTGATATTTGGAGTCAGTCTGCACATGGCTCTCTTTCTCTCTCTTCTTTGTGTAAATGTATGTCTATGTATGTAATATCTTTCGTTCTGAAGGGGCTTTTTTATTTGTCTCTTGCTAAGTGATACTGTACTTTGTGGGAAAGTGTCTGTTTTCTGCCTGTCCTCGGGTAATGTATAAAACATGGTGCTTCAGGTAGAGATGAAGGGTAAACTGATGTCCCCCTAAATGGCCAGCCTGTGTATGCACCTAACACTTCACTGAGCAATCTGTCAACATGTCAGCAACACATGTTTTATAAAAAGCCTCCAGTGGGAGCAGAGACTCCTGCCAGGGCTTAGGAAATGCTTTGAATTCAGCAGATTTCTATTGCTAGAGTCCCCTGAGGTTCCTTTTACAATGCCTACATTTCAGAAATTTGAACTTGGGACCCTTAGGGGGTTCTCTCCGAATGCCTGAAAATGTAGAGTTATATTGTTGCGTGTCCCCAAGCGGTCTTTACTAATACCTGAATTCGGAGAAGCTGGAAATTACAGAGCTCCCCAGGGGAAGCTTTATCCACACCAGGAAGAAGAGAATAACTCTGCAGGGAGATTGCTTAATGCATTGCTGAAATAAAAGAATTTGAGAGAGATGGGTTGAAGTGTTCCCCCCCCCCTCTCTTTTTTTCCTGGCCACTCCTTTGGCTAAGCTAAGTCCTTAAAGACAAAGTCAGAGTAAAGAAGCAGCTGGGCTCTTTTTAATGAAATTTTAGATGTGGCTGATGCCTGCTTGCCTCTGCTTCTTTCTCTTTCTCTCTTTTTATTTGTGTATTTTCCCCTTGTCTGTCTGCAAAAAATATACCGGTATTTATATTGTTTTTTTTTGGGGGGGCAGCTTTTGTTCCTATACTCCTTCATGAGAGTCATTTAATTTTGTATACTTCCATTGTCCTGCATTTTAAGAGAAGATGCTTTTATTTTAGTTTTAAAGGGCCAGTGCGTTTTTTATTTCTTTTCTTTTATAAGGGAAAAAATATAGTATGAATCTTATTTCGTTATCAGCAGTCAACATTGCTCTCATTTTTCCTTTTTGCCCTAACTCTTTAAATCTGTTGTTATATTCATGGAATTCCCCACAAATGGTTCTACTTACCCTGATGAACTTTGCATGGTGGTGAACTTGATTAAATCTGACTGCTATCTTGTTGACAATCGCCTGAGCTTGTGTACCTTATGGAAGATTGCAGGGAAAATACGGATTTTAAAAGTGGCACAACATGTTTAAGTAGCAGACTTTAACTATTGCATTTGATTAAAGCTACTGACAGAGTTGAAAAATGTGAAATCTTTGAGTGTTTTATATTTTAACACACACATATCCCGTACCGTACTTTGGCAAAGGCTTTTGAGATCTTTCTTTGGCTGTCTTTTGATACTATGTCACCTGACCCTATCGGGAGAGAGCTGGAGGCCTAGGCTCATGTTTACCCAGAGTTCTCTAGGGACCAAGCACTACCTTTGAGCCTAGCTTCTTTCAGTCTTACAGACAAAGACAAGGAGAACATTGTCACAGAACGAAGCCGTCTAGTGTAAAACAGTTCCAGCTGTTGGCTGCTCATGAATCGAGGAGGGGAGGCGAAGGGAAAGGGGGGAAGAGAAGTACTGGCTTCTACTTTAGGTGTGGCCTTTATGGACGGAGCTCTCCCTCTCTCTAGACAATTATTTTAACTTGGCAATTTTAAAGGGCGGGGAAGGGGATCTTAAAGTCAACTTGTGTTCAATTCAGTAGGTCACTCCACAGACCATATATTCAAACTCCAAACTACTGTTGCAGGTGGGGTTGACATATTTGTTCCTCCCTCTGTCTGGCTTCTAAAAATAACATAGTCCTTAACTGAAAGTTTTGTGTGTGTGTGTGAGAGAGAGAGAGAAGGAGAGAGAGAGAAGGGGGGAGAGGGAGAGAGTTCTACTGAAAGGGTACACTTTTTCCAAATGTGACAAAAGCAATACAGCCTTGTGGAACCTTAAAGACTAGCAGATTTATTGTGAAATAAACCTTTGTGACTAGAGACCACAAAAAAGTATATTCTGTAGTAAATCTGTTAGTCTTTAAGATGACACAAGTCTCTTGTTTTTTGTTGTTGTTTGGTGTGACATGGCTACCTCTCCAAAGTGGGATCCCCCCTTCCCCAGTAAAAATTAAATAGTATTAACAATATGACACGCAAGGACTTGGAAAATCTTTAACCTGCTAAACAGCAGAGCTTTGCTGGTCTGTTGCCTTTATCGAGTGCTTTGAAAAGGGAAGTACAGTAATACCTCGGATAATGTTTACCTCGGATAACGCTAAAAATCACATAACATTAAGTAATCTGGGGAGGAGAATTGGATCGAATAACGTTAAGGTCCTATGGGATGTATCGGATAACAACCGCTAAAGCCTGTGCGGTTACAGTGTATCTCTATGGAGCTTTAACGTTATCCGATACATCCCATAGGATTTTAACATGCATCGGATAACACTAAAAATCGGATAACACCAAGACTTGTGGAACCAAGTCTTAGCGTTATCCGAGGTATTACTGTATCAGAATTCATTACTCCACACATTCAACTAGACACTCTGCTTTGTTTAAACCAGGGATTCTCAACCTGTGGCCTGCAGCACCATTTCATGTGGCTCCACCACACCCGGAAGTGCCATGTGGGTGGAGGAAGGGCAAAATGGCTGTCCGGCCCCTGAAGCTGTCTGAGGGAGTGTGATCCAGCCCCTGGCTTTAAAAGGTTGAGAACTCCTGGTTTAAACTATAGTGGAGAAATTCTACATGGTAGTTTCCCCTTCCCTCTATGTTGCCACCATAGGCTGTGATCCCCACCCTTCATGCTGGTAGTGGTAAGGTGGCTTGTGGACTCACAGTAAAAAAAACTCCCACCAACATTACAAAACTTTACGCTAAATCCAACGGCATGGTCCTTTGCATTATTATTATACACCCTGAGACATCACAGATGTATTCACAGGCACTGCTAGAGAGCCTAAGTGTCAGGGGAAAACACATAGAGAGTGTAGAAAGTGGTAAAGAAGAATGGTATATTGGTACATTTTAATATACATTTTTGTCATGACAACCACGTAGCCATACCCCAAGGAATAGGGCTCAAAGTTTTGAAACAAAGCCCTCTCAAAATGCCTCACATTAGAACAGGTACAAATAATAATAATTGTGTGTTGTCAAGTCAATTTAACTTATGATTACCCTTTTGGGGACCCAATTGGGTCTCTTTCTTTCCATGCCTGCCTTTAAACCGGTTTGTCCCTGAAGTCAGGGCTTTTTTTTAGCGTTGTTCAATGCATGCATCGGACAACGCTAAAAATCGGATAACATCATGACTTGTGGAACCAAGTCATAACGTTATCCGGGGTATTACTGTACCTTACTGAGCTATCCAGCAAGATGCAACAAGCAATGCTCAGAATACATCAGATGCTGCAAAAGTCCGTTCCTTCACTCCCCAACCCACCCACTCCTCACCTCATAAGGTTTGCATCTAAGCTCAAAGGGAACATAGAAGCTTCAGGGAGTGAGCTCACCAAAAAATCACTAAACAAAAAATCTCAGCAGCTTGACCTTGTGATCTCTGGCTCCACTAACTGCTGGAAGGGAAGAAGAGCACTTATTATCTTAGGTAGCACTCACAGAGGAAGACTAAATGTTGTTAGTTTCACGGCTTCTGTCATGGTTTGTAGTCTGTTGTACTATGGTCATTTATCTTCTCTTTTGTGGACTAGTCACTCTGGAGCAAGGATTGTCAACCTGTGGCCTGTAGGCCATTTCATGTTGGTTCCCCACTGCCTCCACCACACCAGGAAGTGCCATGTGGTGGAGGAAGTGCAAAATGGCCATTTGGCCCCTGAAGCTGTCTGAGGGAGTATGATCCGGACCCCGGGCTTTAAAAGGTAGAGAATTCCTGCTCTGAAGTGTAAGAAAGAGAATTTTCACTTTAGTGGGGAGGACAAGGAAGAGAACCTAGGTGAGCTAATTATCACTTCTGTATCTTGTGCAATGTCTCTTTATTATTATTTATTTATTTATTTTATTTTATTGAATTTATTACCCCGCCCCACTCGGGAGAACCCGACTCTGGACGGCTTACATCGTCATAAAACAGAAGTAAAAGATAAAAACATATAAAATCATGAAATATAAAAATTATCTAAAATCATTTAAAGTTAAAAAACAGTACAAACTACACGTCAGTATCCCCCTGGTTCAAATCCGAAGTGGCACTCCTTAAATGAGCCACTTGGTATGGGAACCCATGTTCCCTGGTCCCCAAATATGTCCTGCCAGCCAGGTTTTCAAGCCCTTCCGGAAGGGCAAGAGCTCCGTCTGCAGGCGCAGTTCGATGGGCAGGAGGTTCCAGAGGGTTGGGGCGGACACGGAGAAGGCCCTCCTCCTAGTGCTAGAGAGGTGTGCCTCTCTAGCTGATGGAACAATAAGGGAGCCTCTCCGATCTGCCCTGGTGGGCCGGACAGATGTTCTTGGGGTGACGCGGTCTCTTAGGTATCCTGGCCCACTACCATATAGGGCTTTAAAGGTAATAACCAGCACCTTGAATTGCACCCGGAGACATACTGGCAACCAGTGCAGCTCCCGGAGTAGCGGGAGCTGCACTGGTTGATCTGTCACATCATTATTATATTTCTCATTTTCTTAATCTTTGTATTATTTCCACTTTATATACAGTATTTATTTTACAAAATAAATATGTGCTGTGGATTTCTTCTTTGGTGGGAAATTGGACTTGATGACCTTTGGAGCCCCTTCCTGTTCTACAGCTTACAATTATATAATCAAAAGTTCAAATTATGATGATCCTCCTAAGGTGGTTTAGGTATGAAGTCCTCAGAGATGGTTTTACCAGTCCCTCCTTCTGGTGATACTCTGGGATCATGCAGCTTCTCAAAGACCACACATGTTCGCTCACTGCACCTTCCAGAAAGTATCGTGGGGATTCAAACCTTGATTCTGAAGCCAAGTGCTCCAACCCAGTAAACTCTACCAGTTGCAGATACTTTAGTGCAAATACTTTATTCCTTCTTGTGCCATATCTGAATCCAAATAAAGGCAATCATCATGATGATCAGCCATGAAGACTGTCCTGAGAATATAATGCAGTGGCCTTTCATCTGCTTTCTGCATCACAGCATGACACCCATACCACTGATCCAGTTCCGTGAGTCACTTTCTGGTTCTGATCCCTTTTGGCATGCAAAGTCCTCATCAGTCGCAGGCCAGTATGGATGACGCTGCAGATTCATCAATAATTTACACTTTTTTTTAAAAAAAGTAATTATTAAAATATATATATATTTTGTACCAGGCCCTTTTTGTTTGGCACCTGTGGCACAATCAACTTTTTACATATCTTAAATGCTATGAATCATGAGTTGCCATGCAGCTTTCAGTAAATATGGGAATTTAAAATGTAACATGTGCAGTGTATGAAGAATTTTATAATAGGCTAGTTTTTGGAAGCAATCAGTTTCTAGGGATCAAGTACCTGAAATTATTAAACAGATTTCTCGGGAAATTGAGAGTTGGTACTGCTTTTTATTGTCTCAAAGACATGCCTAATCCATTACGGACATGGATACTATTTGCCTCCTCAACAAAGGAAGCACACCCCAACTAATGCAAGGCTCTGTATGCTTAATGCACTTGAAGAAGGTAGGCTGCACTTCAAATGCTTGCTAGTGTCCAGAAAAACAGTTGTACCTGGATTCTTATTTAAGAAAGAATAAAATAATTGTCTCCCACATCTGGTGCCTTTCAGGAAAATCTATCCATTTTCTCCACTGTGCATTGTCAGATAGAGAAAGGGTTTGTACTTCAAGATTTGGGAGGATTTAAAAAAACATCAAGTGTGACTGGTAAGAAATCATACATCTATCGCCTAAATGCTAAACTCAACAGGAAAATTCTATTAAGGTATATTGTGTGGTAGATTTAACCCCCACCCCCAGTGAATGGCTATGTTGTTTTTTTCATCAGAATTCCTGATGGATTGTGTTAATTACTAACAATTTGATAACACAGGTTTTCCAGTGATGGGTAGGCTCCTAAGTGTTTATATCTGAAAGTGCTTTTACATTTTTCCTCTGTCCTTCCCAGTGAATGCACATAGATTAGGTTTTTTTAAAAAAATATATATGTTGGAGTGGAGCTTGTCTGTGTGCATCTCTTCCCCCATGTACACATACAGTCATACCTCGCATAACGAATTTAATTGGTTCTGTGAGGCTGTTCGCTATGTGAATTTTTTGCTATGCAAAACAAACTCGCATAGCGAAAATTCCTATGGAAAAATTTGCATAACGAGTGTTTCTATGGGGAAAATTCGCATAGCAAAATTTTTCCATTATGTGAGTTTTCCCCATAGAAACGCTCGTTAAGTGAGTTTTTCCATAGGGAAAGTCTGACTCGCATAGCGAAAATTTTCATTATGTGAGTTGGACCAGTTAGCGAAAATCCCGCTCATTATGCAAGTTTTTTGCTAAGCAAGTCGCTTGTTAAGCAAGGTTTGACTGTACTTTTCAAGCTTACCTGCTCATGTGGCCTCCCTAACTAGTCTTGCCCAGCCTTAGGTTTCTGGCATGATTGTGATATGAACTGTAATACATTACTCCCAAATAATTATTACTTTATGAACCATGGCTTTTTCCAACATCTGTCTCCTTTCTCAGTTTTTTTTTCTGATTTATATTGCCGCCCAACTCAGAAAACTGGACAGCTCACAGAAAATCAAACCAATCACATTTAAAAAAACATTTCTAAAGTTTGCAGCTGAAAATTGGGGGAGGGGAATTACAAATATCTCCAAACCTTGGCAATTCAGTAAAACACCGGATAATGATTGGATCAGATAACGCTAAAATAGCATAACGTTAAGTAATCTGGGGAGGAGAATTGGATCGAATAATATTAAGGTCCTATGGGATGAATTGGATAACAACCGCTAAAGCCTGTGCGGTTACAATGTATCTCTATGGAGCTTTAACGTTATCCGATCCATCCCATAGGATTTTAACATGGATCGGATAACACTAAAAATCGGTAACACCAAGACTTGTGGAACCAAGTTTTAGCATTATCTGGTGTTTAACTGTATCAGAATCCTCAGACATCATAGCCAATGTCCGTGCTAGCTGTAGCACAAAAAAGGAACTTCTCCAGGTTTTGCAGGATACTCTGCACCACTGCTGGCAAGATTTTTTTCCCTTCGTTCTGTTGCCCTTCTCTCCTTTTTTGGCCTTCTCAGAGGAGGGTAGAATTGACATTTGAGATTTTGTTCTTTTTAAGATTTTGAAGCTGAAGAAATCTGTTCAAAAATCTTCCTAAGGGATGGATAAAGTTTAGTCTCCTGGATCTAACTCTGCAGTGATGTGACTAAAACAACAAAGTAAATTTATATTCCTGATTAAAATTATCATCAACATAAGAACGTGATTCCTAGTACCAAGAAGTTATCCATAAAAACATCTGATTCTAGCAGTGTTCTTTGAAAACTGAATTGTATTTCCAAAAATTATTGTAAATTTGCAATCAATGCTGCTTTTCCACCTAAATCCATCTGTAGTATATATCCACTTGTAGTATACATCAGGGAGACTTCAGACTTTTGGAAATCTGCTTTGCTTTCACTAGAACTTCAGGATCAGCCAACTGGAACCTGATGCAAAGTGAGGCTTGAGAGCTAAAGTTGATTGTGTGCTTTACACTAGAAACTGCAATGTCTAAGGAAGTACAAAAATATAGCTGAAGTTTTGTATTTCATGGATTCTAGCATTTATGTTCAACTTAGTGGTAGCAATGAAGTAGTATGAGCAAAAAAATAATAATTAGACACTATCCTCTATTCTAAGAAAATTAATATCTGATGTTGGACAGTGAAAGGTAGGTAAGGAGAAAGGGCACGTTTTACTTCCACTTCCAGGAGCTATGAGGGCGGCACAGGCTGGATGAATCACAGTAAACCCATTTGCGTGGATTCACGTGGGCTTCTGCTTCTGGGAATTGAAGTCCAAGAACATCTGAAGTGCCAAGGTTTGGCATCATGGGCCTATAATATATAAGCTACTTAGATAATTTTGTCTTTTCTTATATTTATGCCATGTGTAGTTAGTTCACATGGTTCCTCTGCCTCTGCCTCTGCTGGGCAAGTTTTGCATAGAAAACTTGTCTGGTACACAGGGATGCAATTCTTCATAATGGCAGAGCAGGTTCTTTTCTTGTAGTTTTGTTAAAGGACACAGCATTGAGTTCTGATCATGCCAGTGCAGAACCATAGTGCATTTTCCAAATTTCTTTGCATCAGAAGATCAATTGAATTATTTGCTCAGTAATTACAAGCATGCATCATTTTCCTTTATATGGTGTTGAAGGGAGGTTAGTGTGTATGTGGGCATCTTGAACACTCCGCAGAATTTTTCTATGGTGTCGTTATCCCAGGGTTCTCAAATGTTGCCCTTTTTGGCTGTTTCACAGCAAGAAAACAAAAAGCTTGAGCTTCCCCTTCTGTACCTGGGGCTGGGAGTGCTCCCTCTTGTCCTCTGCCTGGAGTTAAACACATTGAGTGGAACTGAAAAGAGTAAGGAAATGAGTTGATCAGACTTGAAAGTGTTCTTGGGAGGAGCCTTAAGAATAATTCGTCATTGTTAATTTCCTTCCTAGTTCAGGTTTGAAAACTCAGAGTACATGGTTTTATTTATTTATTTATTCATTTAGTTAGTTACTCCCCTGCAAACAATTACTGTAAAATTACTATGACTTTGGAACCAGAGTACACGAGAACCCTGGACAACGTTATGCCATGGTTCCACGAGTCATGATGTTGTCCAGTTTTTAACGTTGTTCGATACATTGATCCAACAACGCTAAAAAAAACTGAGAAGAGGCGCTCGCACACGCGCGAAAAGGCGTGCCAGCGGGAGCCTCTTCTACCAAATGGGTATAGCAACGGGCATCGCACGTCAAGGCAAGGTATCAAAGCGAGGGTGGCACCCCCTGCTTTGATACCTTGCCTTGACGTGCGATGCCCGTTTAGGTGCTTTGCGATGAGAGTTTGGTGCCCAAACTCTCATCGCAAAGCAACAAGGGTCAGCATTTCCGAATTTCCCCCTCTCCCGGGGGAGGGGGCAATTTGGAAAAGCTGACCCTTGTTTAGGCGAGTGAAACTGGGATCCCACATCAAGTCAATTGCCTTGACGTGCGATCCGCGTTGCTATAGCGTGCCCGGGAAAGAGGTGGCTTGGTCGAAATCTTCACCCCCGTGCAGGGGGAGGGAATTTCGGCCAAGCCGCCTCTTTCCCAAGCTGGGGAGATGATGTTCTCCTCTCCCGAAGTTCCGAAAGGGTAAAGATCCTTATCTTTTCGGAACCTCGGGTGGCTTGCAGGCGTGCGCGCGTTGGTGGGGGTTAGCGCACGCACGCTAACCCCCACCAACGCGCACGCCTGCAAGCCATGCGAGGTTCCGAAAAGATAAGGATCTTTACCCTTTTGAAACTTCGGGCATGTGGCGCGCGTCGGTGGGGGTTAGCGCAGGGTACGGGGGGACCTCCGTACCCTGCGCTAACCCCCACCAACGCGCGCGTGCCTGCAAGCCACCCGAGGTTCCGAAAAGATAAGGATCTTTACCCTTTTGGAACTTCGGGAGAGGAGAGGCGCCTTTCTGAGGGGTCTTCCCAGCTTGGGAAAGAGGCGGCTTGGCCAAAATTCCCTCCCCCTGCACGGTGGTGAGGATTTCGACCAAGCCGCCTCTTTCCTAGGCACGCTATAGCAACGCGGATCGCACGTCAAGGCAATTGCCTTGACGTGGGATCCCCGTTTCGCTCGCCTACGTGAAAATAACATGAAAACAACGTGAAAATCGGGTTATTCGATACAAGATTTTTCCGAAAATCTTGTCACGTTATGCGGTTTTCACGCTATACGGTACTCGCATTACCCGGGGTATTACTGTAGTATACTTTTTCTATGAACACTTTCTCCTCTCTCCATTGAATGTGTCCTGTCAGTATATCCTATTTGCTCCTAAAATCAAAAGTAAAATGGTGCAGTTATATGAATAAGAGAATTATATTTGTAAACTGCCATAGGCATCCAACAAAGGATGGATTGTTAGGAACATGGAAGCTGTCACTGCCCATGTGCCTATATTTTCCAATACTGATGGCATAATTTGACAGTAGATTTACAGGATTTAAGGTAGGAGTTTCCCAGCCTTGCCTGGAGTTGCAAAGGTTTATGTGTAAGGCCCTCTGCATCCAAATCAATCATCTAGTCCAGGCATTCTCAACCTATGGCCCATGGGCTGACCCTGCCCCCGCCATGCCAAATCATTTGGCTTGTGCTGCCAACACTGCTCCCAGAGGCAGAAGTAAAACATACATACACATGCACAAAATGCTGCTGTAAATGCATTCTGCGCATGTGCGAACATGTTTTACTTCCAGTTCCAGTGGGAGGAACCACATGATCAGCCCAATTAGCTGTCTGGGTGATGGTCGGTCAGGCCTGTGACCTGAAAACATTGAGAACCTATGATGTAGTCTGTAGTGAAACACTGCACATGCAGTTGTAGAAGAGTAATTTCCATCACTGTCTAACTTTGAGGGAGTCAGAACATTGGATAAACAGTGCCCGCCGCTTCTTGACCAGCTGAGGGGGTATGCACTAGTTTGTGGGGAATGGTGCAAGACTAGAAAGTTATTTTTTAAATAAATTGTTCCTGTTACTTATGGCAAAGTTTCAAAAATAACTTGCTGCCATTACTTGTTATAATGTTGAACAGGTAACTGATTACATTACTGGTTCTATCGCTTGTTATATTTTTGTTATATCCCATTATTATTTTGGAAGAAAAATAAAAACCAATTCAGAATGTATAAGAGAATTTATAAGAGAAAATTTATATTTAAAATACAGTAGAACCCTGCAGAACAAAAAACTCTGTTCCATGGAGCTCTTGGCTATTTGGATTTTTTCATTATGTGAAGCACTATTGGCGGTACCGTGCATAACAAAAAAATTCATTAACTGGGTTTCCTATTGAGTGGGTATACCCCAGCTACCAAACCCCCCACATAACGAATGGTTTTTTTTTTTGTTATGCGGGGTATTGCCCTTGTACAACGAACGCTCCGTTAAGTGGTTTTTTCGTGATGTGAAGAGTTCGTTATATGAGGTAACAATGTACCTCTATAATGCCTTGAAGTGTCCTAAATATTAATTTCTAAAAAAAAAAAATCTTTGAAAGAAAAGCTAGTATACAGTGCTACCAAAAAATTTTTTTTAAATATAATTGTTTGCATTCTGGATATTTCCATAAAGTAACTAGTTAAAGGTTGCTATGTTACTTATGGGGCTGCAGTGGCTTAGTGGTTAAGAAGCTTTCCTTGTTAGCTGGAAGGCTGGCAAGTTGGCAGTTGAAGCCCTGGGTAATGCATGACAGATTGAGTGCCTGTCTCTGTCCCAGCTCCTGCCAACCTAGCAGTTCAAAAGCAAGAAAAATAGAAAAATTTATCAAGTAGATAAATAGGGACCACTAGGGTGGGGAAAAGATCTTGGTGACATGAAAGGAGCCTCATTCGGGCTTCCCTTGAGCAGAGTTCTTCCAGCAAAAATCCTTTCAATCCAGAATAATGTTTGACATGAAATTATTGTTATGTTACTTGTAAATCTTTACTTCCAGTATTTGATTTCTGTGTCACAAGACCTTGACTACTGTCAGGGCTAAGTATGAAAAACATTTTAAAGATCAGTGAAAGAATGATGAAAGAAAGTTTCAGTTTTGCTCATGTGTCTGATACATCTTCATTGAAGAATTAAATAGATCATTGCTGGGTGATGGTAATCATTTAGGAAAAGAAAGAGGGATTAGAAAGACAAGAAAATTGAGTAAATAAAAAAATATCATTTGAGAATGTGTGTCAATTGATTTCACTTTTTACGTTACAGTATATATATATTTGTCTTTTGGACAGCCGTACTGTGACATGTTAGTAGAAGAAGATAAACAGCTTGAACAGAGATCTTGGAATAGAGCCACATGGTGGTCTCCCAATTAAAGGATAAAATTGCAAGAAACTGTAACTGTGTTGTTTCAAGAGAACTGCAGCTGGAGTTTGGGGTCAGTAAATTAAACCAAGGGGTTTCTTCTCCAGCCTATGTACAACAGGTGTATTGTGCTGATAATGTCATCTGCCTTGGTACTAATGGGACTTAGGCTGTGATCATAAACGTGCTTAGCCATGAGTCCATCCCATTGAGATAAATGGAACTTGATCATGTGGTCTTATGATCACAGCTTGAATCATGTGAGTCTTCCACAAGGATGCCAAATCAACCTGTCATTTCAATAAAATAAAATACAGTTTTGTTTTGTTTACCATCTCTGGTGTTTCTTACAGGGAGTGCCTATCTGTCTATTTAATTATAAGAACGCAGACACCATGGCAAAGTATTCACATTTAAATACCGTGAAAGAGCAGAAGAAAATACCTGATGTGAGTTGGGGCCTTTCATATTCATTTAAGCTTTTACTGGCCTTGTTCACACTAGTTTAATTTTTGCCGTGGATCATTTATATTACCTGGTGGTACATTACTGACTTAACTGCTGTCATCACTGAAGCTGTAGATGTAGTGAACTTTATTTTTCTTGTTTGTGTATTAAGCGATGAATGAGTGGACATGAATAGCCTATTGGAAATCAGTTTGAAGATATATGTTGTAATTAAAATTGCACTTTCTTATGACAACCCTGTCCTCAAATGTGGTGGGGATTTCAGTGACACCCAAAGAATAAGGACACCTGAACACAGCAGAAATTAAATGTATGTTCCTGCTTGGTACTTTCAGCTAAAGTTTTGGTAGATGTTTTGCAAGCTCTCCAGGTAAAACAAACAAACAAACAAAATCTACTAACTGGCTAACTAACAAGGAAAACTAATTGCATGAGTTTTATGGTGCCATCTGTATAAACCAGTGTTTCCCAACCTTTGGTTTTTGGACTTCACTTCCCAGAAGCATAAGTCAATTTCCCAAAGTACTGATCAGCCAATGTACAGTCAAACCTCGCATAAAGAGCACCTCGCTTAAAGAGCAACTCACTTGAAGAGCAGAATTTTCTCTGAATGTTTGCTTCGCTTAACAAATAAAACCAACCAAAAACTCGCTTAACAAATAAATCGGGGTTCACAAACACACACACACCCTGCCGCCAGAAGTCACAATTGGTCACTTACAATGGTGTTTTGCTGAAAGAGCAAACTCACTTAAAGAGCAATCCCGTGGAACGCATTATGCTCTTTAAGCGAGATACAACTGTACTGACTTAGGCTTCTGAGAATTGAAGTTCCGCCTGTGAAGACATTTAGTTTATTAAACCTAATCTTCCCTTTTGGCCAGAGAGAATTCAGAAATATTATGAAATTATTGTTTTTCCATAAGTGTCACTAGAATAACATTAGAGTTACACAGTTCATCTTCCCTCTATGAATGGGTTTCAATTCAGAAGAAGCATAATTTGCACTGGGTTTTGGTATCTGACTGCAGAGCCAGAGGTTGGGGGTTTGATTCCCCACTGTTCCTGCTGCAAATGCAGCCAGCCTGTGCAGGCTTGAGCAAGCCAAAATGTCCCATAAGAAGATAATGGTAAACCACTTCTGAAAAGGGTCATCATAAATTAGAATTGACTTGATGACACATAATTATTATTGTATAATGTGATGTGAATGGCAAGAGAATTACATAAGTTCAGTGCCAATAGTCAAATATTAGAAAGTTGACCAGAGGTTTAGCTGAAAGAATTGAGTAGTAGGGCAATGTGAGTTAAGAACAAGTTAATGACTGGTAGCCAAGAGAATGGAAGAATCAAAGAATAATCAAGTTTTTCTGCCTGCCTAATATATGAGTGGCACATTTGCCAATATGTAGGGAATGAAGGTGAGACAACTGGCCTTTAATGTAATGGGTTAGATTCTGCTCAGGTTATCTGGGTGGAGGAGTCTTTCCACACATAGAGAATTCCATAGAAGTGCTACAGTGGTGGAGAGAGGGGGAAAACAATTTCCACTAATTTCCGCTTTCCTATTGCCAATTTTTGGGCTGCTCCGGATAGCCTCTCAGCCTTCTGGAATAGATTTTCAGGGGCCTCAGAGGACTGCTCAAGGAAGGGAGTGCTCATTCAATTTTGGATTTGTTTAAGTAACTTTGAGACCATGATGAAGCATCCAGCTGGAACTATCAGGCAATGGAGGTACTGGATCCAATGGAGTATGTTCTGAAATAGGTGTACTGTCATCAGTATTCTGATGAGGTCACTCAAGGACAGCATTTAAGAGAAAGAATAGTTAGGGACAGATAACAGAAATTTGAGGACTAGAGACTAAGAGATTATTTTCACCCAGTTAGTAATAATAGGGAGAAGTGATCAAACATAACACAAGTCTTGGAGTCCCTATTCTGTGTTTTTCTTTCTCAGGGCAAGCAATTTTAAAGTGATTTTTTACGTTGCTTAAAAATTATTTGTGTGTTTTGGTGCTGTTGCTGGGGAAAGAAATAGACTATGGGTTTTGTGAGATTTTAAACCTATCCCAAGAGTGAAAAGGCTTCACAAGAGGGATTAATTTTGTATGTTTTTCAGGAATCTATTGGGTATTATCTTTATACATTATCAAAATGTGTTTTATTTGATATGCTTTAAAATAGTTTTTTTCCGTACGTATGTGAAGTGAAAGAAGAGTTGGATTAAGTATTTATGTGTTGCTTATGTATTTGTTGGTGGGGGGTATATCTGGAGACTGGAAAACTTGTATTTTGTAGAGTGGAAAATCTGTTTCAATTTATAAAGATTCCAAAGTGATGTAAGGAGTAACAAGCAAAAGGAGTGTGAGCTCTCCCAGACCAGATCTGACTAGCAGATATACAAAAAGCTAGACTCTATATTCTTCCTCAAAACATTTAGTGTGGAGTCTTGTGAATAAGTGCCAGAGTTTAAACATCTCCACCATTCAATCTTAGCTTTCCTGGACATCCTTTAGCAGATGCTGTCAACTCATCACCTTTCTTTCATTTGACTCACACTGTCTTCATGGATCACTGCATGTTTGCACGTGTGTGTCAAGCAGAAGGACACAGGAGCAAGCAAATCACCCTTGGAGGCATTTTTCCAAGGCCAGAATACTGGCAGCCTTTCACTAGATCAGCTCTGTAATCCCTCATGTATGTTCAACTTGGGCATTGTAAGTATTAAGATGAGTCCAGAGTCTTACCATTTGAGTACTTCTTCACAAATGTAAAGCTGCTTCATTTGTAGTGAATGTGCCAAAAGGTTTGAAACTGCTTTTTCTGGCTTTCCAGGGGAGTGGTTGGTATAGTTAGATGTACACTATTCTCCCCTCCTGATGCATTAATGCTGCATGATTAGTTTCTTAAATGGTAATCAAACATATAGGTTATTTTCTGAGACTCTCTCTGTTCCTAAATTTTAATCTAGATGTGCTAGTTGCCTGATTTATTTAAGAAAGTAGGCACTGAAGTATAGTGCTTTCACAGTTGTCCTGTGTCCACTTAGATGAAAGAAAAAATATTGCAATATATATCTTTTTTAAAAACAAGCACTTTGTTTATCATTTTAAATGATGCTTGAAAAAAAACTTAAAACCTTTGCAAAACTTCAATTAAAATGTTGAAATTTCATTTAAAATGTCTACCTCATTTTTGTTTTGTTGTTGACACCACAAACTCAGTCAGTACTCCTACAGATTTCCTTCAATGTGCTACCTTGTGTGCGCGCGTGCGTACGCACTTAGTAGTAGAGTTTAGTGGTGCAAATTCCTGGAAAATTTATTCAAATACAGTGGAACCCCAACATACGAATGGTTCTAATTACGAAAAATTCGACATACAAATAGAAATCCTGGCTAAAACAAATTGACATACAAATTTTTAATAGGAAAAGTTTGACATACAAAAAATATATGGTGGCATCTAGTGGCCTCTTCTGGTAATGCAATGTGTTCTCGACAGATTTTTCGACATACAAATTACTTTGTGGAATGGAAAAAATTCGTATGTGGAGGTTTTACTGTATTCTGCCAATTTGTAAAGCAAACATTTATTGTGTTAAAGGACTTACCTGCAAGATTATGCCAGTACTGAATGAACAAGTAGATAATATTGGATAGCATTCATAGACAACTAGGTCAGTCTGTCTGGAGATGGGTGTTTGTGGACGTTCTGTCCGCAGTAAGATGGATGACAAATCCTGTGCTTCTGTGGGCCTTATTTCCTCATACAGTAATACCTCGGATAACGCTAAGACTTGGTTCCGCAAGTCTTGGTGTTATCCGATTTTTAGTGTTATCCGATGCATGTTAAAATCCTATGGGATGTATCGGATAACGTTAAAGCTCCATAGAGATACATTGCAACCGCACAGGCTTTAGCGGTTGTTATCCGATCCATCCCATAGGACCTTAACGTTATTTGATCCAATTCTCCTCCCCAGATTACTTAACGTTATGCGATTTTAGCGTTATCCGAGGTAAACGTTATCCGAGGTATTACTGTACTTTGATGATATGCCACCTTGGTTGTGGGTATTGTTGTTACTGGTTTTCTGTTTGCTCACCACCCAGAGTTGGATAACACCCAGAGGGATGGCATAGAAATTAAATAAATAAATAAATATTGTTGTTTGTTTATCTTATGTGTCATAAAGTTGCATGTTCAAGGCATGTGAAATATGTAAAACTTGCTTTGCTGTTACCATCCCCCATTGGGTTTGTATGACTAAGTGGTGATTTGAATCCAGCCTTCCTGAGCCCTGATTTGTAACTCTATCTACTACATAATACTGATTTTCTTGATGATACCATACTTTTTAAGAAATATGTAATTTCTAGAAGATACTTCTAATCTGGAATGGTGACTGGAAATGTTCACTCTGGGCCACAGCATTCCTCAAGTCTTATCACCTAGTTCTAGCTATTAAGTCTGTGCATCTGCAAATAAAAAAAGAGGTAGACAGTGGTATTACGATCAGAATCTTTTCATTCCTGTATCGCCAAACTGGAAATGTAGGTGGAGCTGTTCCCATTCTGCTTTCGAACTGCTAGGTTGGCAGGAGCTGGGAGAGAGACAGGAGCTCACTCTGTCATGCAGCACTCGGGTCTCAAGCTGCTGACCTGCTGACCATCCATTTGTCAACTTCAGCGTCTTTACCAATAAGCCACTGCAGTCCCTGTTCCAGTTTGGTAGAGACATAGAAATTGACGTAAACTTGCAGCTGTATGTAGCTTCTAATCATTTGGATATACTCTTCAGTAACAAACATGTGGCAAGCAGAGAGAGGAAACCAATGGTATGCTTCCTCAGTGAAAGAGGAGCCATTAGAAAAGGACTTTTTAATATTTTAAAGCCAAGGGCTGGGTCATGCTCCCTCAGACAGCTTCAAGGGCTGGATGGCCATTTTGCCCTTCCTCCACTACATGGTACTTCCTGGTGTGGTGGAGGTAGTGGGAGCCCACATGAAATGGTACCTGAAATGGTGCCACGGGCTGCAGGTTGAGAATCCCTGCATTAGAGGAAAAGATTCATTTTCTCCACTGCAGTTTTTTGACCTCTTCAGCTGTAATACATGAAGCTGGAAGACCTTCTAGAACATATTTTAGGAGATGTAGAGGGTTGCTGGGGAATGTGAAGGAGTAAGAATGTCTATCATACAACACTGTTGCTTCATCTATTAAACCAGGCCTTAATTTATGGCTCATGGAGGTGTGGTGCCTTCACACTAGAATTTGGTGGAGTTTAGATCTCCCCAGTTGCTTAAAGCATATGTTTTATGTCACCTTGAAGACTTTGACTTCAGGTACATTTTTTCCACATTAAAAAAAACAGAAGTGATTTTTCCTTTCCTGTTAATTTTCCCTTCCCTGTTCATTTGTTAATTTTAGAACAAAGAAAGATTAATGCAAAAAACTTCTCATTTTGACATATCATTGATAAATTGTAACATTTTATGCTCACTTTATTTTCAAATTTATTTTCCTTTGTAGCCTTTAATTTTGCAAATAGCTTTTTTATGATGACAAAAATTGATTCTAACATTTCTGTTAACTTGAACTAAATTTATGAAGAAAAGCAGTGTAGATTTGTTTCATCCCCACCATCCCTCTTCTAGATGGTTTTAATTCACTTTTCAGATTGCCACTTCCTTCTCTTGGCAAGGAAACAAAGATTGTAATTCTTTGGTAATTAATTCATTTGAGAGAGGAAATTAATGAAGAACATGAAAAAATTAGAAAGTATTGGTTTCTTGTTTATAGGACCAACAAGGCAAAATAATTTAAAAGGACAATAACCTTACCAGATTTCAAGAGATTATCTTGTGGATACAAGGGTAGAGAAGAGCTTGGTATACAATGATATGTAATATGTTTATACTGCATATGGATGTCATTATATATAAACCCAATCAAAATCAATTTCATTTTTCCTTTCTATGGTATGCATAGAAAACATGAAATTTAAAGAACCGGAATCCATTAAATACTAAGATTCACAATAGTTTTTGGAACACCAAAAGCACCACTTACATTAATAATTATGAATTGCGAAGTAATACCAAACAGGTTTGCATTCAGTCTAATGATTAGATAACTAAAGGGAAAGTGGCAATTATGTGTTCCTGGACCCCACTGGAGGCAAAAGGCACAAAAAGCATATGCTGTGGCTGTGTATTATTACAAAGCTCGTACTTGATATTTACTTTGCACTTAAAAGTTTGAATGGTCTGTCTAACAGAAATAGGCAATTTAATATATGTTTTGAAGTGCATTAAAATGTATACAGGACAAATCTTTATTTTACAGTTATTCATCAAAGCAGTAAATTTGCTCTGCAGGTGTAATTTATAACAAATTTGCATAATATTCACATAGGGATTTATTGTGTTAGATGGTTTCCCATGTGCATGGCACTTCTCCTTCATGTATTCTTTGGGGAAAAGTTTGGGATTCAGAAGGCGGGTTAGGAAGGAAACAGCATATATGTAATCAGAAAGACAGTAAAAGTGAGGAAGTAATGCAAATGCTGTGCAACAATGCATGGATTCTCAAGCTGCGTCCCACTGGCTGGATGTGGCCCATGGCACCATTTCACATGGCCCCCCACTTAGGGTTACCATATCTCAGGACTTGTCCTGAGATTTCCTGCTCTTTAGAGCAGGAAATCTCAGGACAAATCCTGAGATATGGTAAACCTACCCCCACTTGTTCCACCACACCAGGAAGTACCATGTACCATGTACCAGGAACCATGTACCATGTACCATGTACCAGGAAGTACCATCTCAGGACAAATCCTGAGATATGGTAAACCTACCCCCACTTGTTCCACCACACCAGGAAGTACCCAGCCCCTGGCTTTAAAAGGTTGAGAACTCCTGCCTTAATGTATCTCTGCATTGGGTAATTCTATACTAGGAGAGGCAGAAAGTGAACTAGAATATTCTGATTTATCTTGAATGTATATGCGTAATTTAGAAAAAAAACAACAATAATGATTGGGTAAATCACATGTCTCTAAGCCTCTGTATTCCATAGCTGCAAAATGGCACTTCCATAGCTATATGCTATCTCTCAGCATCAGAATTCCTGAACTGTAAAGCAAGAGTATTAAAATGGCTGCCTTTGGCCTGATCTTTGAATATTCAACCACTGAGGGAGCAACCACTGAAGTCCTTCTCAGTGGCTGCTCCTAGGCTTTGGAATATGCTGTCTTGAGAAGCTAGTTTGCCTCCCCCTTTTCTCTTGTCCTTTGGTCATCAGACAACAATCTTCCTCTTCAGGCAGACTTTTAACCCATATGAGACTCAGGAATTGTTGTCGAGTCACACAGTTAAGTCTTTCCCTTTTTGACTGCATGAACCACATCACATCAGGCTTCAGTGTCACCCACCATGTTTTGGAGTCTGCTCATATACATGCTCACCATGTCAACAATACTGTCTAGCCATCTCATCCTCTTCCATCCCCTTCTCCTTTTGCCCTTTCCCATCATGAGGGCCTTCTCCAACGAATCCTCCTTTCTCATTTGATGGCCAAAGTATTTGGGCTTCGGCTTCAGTATCTATCCTCCCAAGGAGCAGTCAGGGTTGATTTCTTTTTATGATCAACTTGTTTGATCTCTTTGGAGTCTAGGGGACTCTCAAGAGTCTTCCTTAGCACCACAGTTCGAAAGTGTCTATTCTTTTGCGCTCAGCCTTCCTTACTGTCCAGCTCTCAAAGCCATACATTACTACTGGGAAGACCATTGCTTTAACTATGCAGACTTTTGTTGGCAGAGTGACGCCTCTACTTTTTATTATGCTTCCAGGAGGAGTAATTTTTTTAGTTCACATGGCTGCAGTCACCATATGCAGTGATCTTAGATCTCAAGAAGATAAAGTCTGCCCCTGCTTACATTTCTACCTCTTCTATTTGCCAGGGATGGCCTGGATGTCATAAGCTTGGTTTTTGTTTTTGTTTTTTGTCATTGAGTTTCAAGCTTGTTTTTACATACTCTTCTTTCACCCTCATCAAGATCCTTTTTAGATCTTCACTTTCTGCCATTAGGGTGATTTTATCTGCATATCTGAGGTTGTTGATATTTCCCTCAGCAATCTTAATTCTGGTTTGTGATTCATCCAGCCCTACATTACGCATGATGTGCTTGGTATATAAGCAGGTTCACAACTTTGTTGTACTCCTTCTCCTATTCTAAACCAATCAAATCCAGTCCTAATTGTCACTTCTTGACCTGCAAACAGGTTTCTCAGAAGATAGGTCTCAGGAATGCTTTTCATATTAACCTCACAGATTTTTTTAATATTTATTTTGAAATATTTTAAATATGCTTTTAATCTTGGTTATTTTTCATTTTTATATAATATTTATGTTGTATTTTAAACTTGTTAAAATTATTGTTTCATATATTATGTTTTGTAAGACATCTTGGATCCCCTTCAGGGAGGAAGCCACCATAAAAACAAACAAACTTATGTAATACCTGTATGTAATAACTCAAATGAAGATTTGTACTTCTCTTTGAAAATAATCCAAATACCTGCCATGCATTAGGTGAATGATTCTGCTGATTCTAGCAATTCTAATTTTTACTTTTTGTTTTTGTCACCTAATGAAAATTGGGGGGGGGGGGATTCCAAAAGTGAAGTTTACTCATCTTTTTTTTAACCTGTATGAAGAGCACCATAAGAAGTTTAAAGCTTTACATACTTCAAGGTTGGATTTCTGTGCATTTTCTACTTCTGAATTACCAAGGTTTGGTATCGGAAACTAAATGTATACACTGGAACTTCACTTAATTGGTTAGTGGCAAAAACAAAGCAAAACCCAGACATCTTAGCTTGCGAAAGCCCTTTTCCACTCTTATCCATTGTTAGAAAACATGCAAGATTCAGAGGCGTAGCTACTGCCGTATCTGCCGTATCAATTATACGGGGCCCCAGGGCCACGGGGGCCCCCAACGTGCGTAAGCAAAACAAATCTTTACCCTTCCTAAGGGCCCCCAAACAAATTTTTATACGGGGCCCCGCCAAGGCACGCTACTCTTCTGGCAAGATTGTTAAATTTTCAGAACATTTTGTATGACTTTCAGCATGCTAAAAATCTGTTTGCAATTTTGAAATTAGTATTTCTTTTGTTATCTGTTTCTGATAGTTGATTCTGTGGAATTCATCTTATCCAGATAAAAACACATTTTGAAAATAGGTAGATGAATGGTTTTGCTTACAGTTAAATGAAACAAAAGAAATTGAGAAAGCCTGAGTAAGTAGCTAAAAACCACCAGCTGAGAAGTTTTTGATTTTGTGTTTCCACTGTTAGCAGTATTTTGTCTCTACTGTGGGGATACAAATAGTTAAAAGTTCATGGAATGAGAGCCCTCCTGAATCCCGGCTGTGAAATTTCTCTGTAGGGAACAGAAAAATTTACCACTGGACTCACATTCCAATCTCAGGTCCTGTCTCAGTATTATATTTATTTTTGTACTTGTGACTAACTTTCCAGTCAATGGCACAACAGGTTTCTAAACTTGAATTTAGATGATAAAAATATATTGCAATATTGTTGTATACATACATGAAATGCTTGCAATTAGAAGAAAGCTTTTAAGCTTTTAATACTGTCCTTTAAGATACTGTAGATCAGTGGGTTTGCTCCAGATTAGAGAATTGACAGATCAATTTTTCTTCTGTCTAGGAGGCATGAGAGGATAGACTCATTTGATTTGTTAAGTTCTCTATAGGTTGCACTACATGTTATATCAGCACATTTGATGTGTCAAATCCAAACTGCAGTTTAGCTTAGGGGTGGCCAACCTTGGTTACCCAGCTGTTCTTGAACTTCAATTACCAGAAGTCCAAGTCAGCACATCTACTGATCAGGGCATCTGGGAATTGAGGTTCAAGAACACCTGGGGCACTGAACGTGGCCACCCCTGGGTTAGCTGCAGCTTCAGAAATTCAGGTGATAGGAAAGGAAAGTGCTTATCTCTTCCTGGGTTTGCATGGGAAATAAACCTGGCATCATTCATCTCTCAGGGGCACTATGATTTGAAAGGATAGTCTAAGCTTGATACATTAAAACCTGTTCCATTATTTGAAACCTCATGTATGCCTTCAGTCCTCACATTCAGAATAGTGCAAAAATTTCCTTAGGTTTTAGCATGTTCTAAAGAAGCCAATAACTGTACTCAAGGTCTTAGAAAAACTATTGAGATTAGGATGGTATTAGCTGTTCCTTGCAGAGGAATAAAAAGGGAAGTCCTAAAATAATTCTAAAATAATTGTAAAAAAAGACATCCCTCTTCTGTGTCACAGATAAATCAGTTCATAAATCACATTGTTTAACAACAGGTTTCCTCCAATGAGCCCTTCTCTAGTTCTTTGCATTTTACAATGTGTGTACTTCAGGCATTGTGAAAGATAAATATTTTCAAAAAACAAAAAAATCAGAAAAGGAATCCACTTTCTTGTTTTGAAAAATACTAAACCTATCAATTTTGAGGACAATTATTTATTTATTGAATTGGTGTCTTAAAAGCTTGATAAAATACTGTTTTCTGAAAACATACTTACTTACTTACTTACTTACTTACTTACTTACTTACTTACTTACTTACTTACTTACTTACTTACTTACTTACTTACTTATAGTGAAACCACTACTATGGACAGCTTATAATAGAGTTAAAAATGACAAACAAATACAATAAAACATCTTTAAAAAACAACATGTTCACAGTAAAGTAAAAACAAAAACATGTATATTGCTGGAGCTGATCATGATGGTAAGTTTGGTTTGATACAGTTTTGTTCTATCCTTACACTATGACAGTTTCAAGTTTTGAATTAAATTAGTATGTTATTAGTGTAACCTTTAGTCTGTCCACCCTCTCATTTTTCTTTATGTACATAAGGCCTATATTTAGAACCATCCTTAGGAGCCTAATGTCAGTAAATGCATTTCTGAGTTGGGGGCTCCAGGAAAGCTCAGTGTGTTTTAAAATAAATATGCTATTAGCCATGAATTGTGATAATGTATATACTTAGACAGTATTATTATGTCCTCATTGCCCCATTTTTTCTTACATGGAGAGTACAGTTTTTCTTCATTTTTGAAAGAATAGAAGTTAAACTATGAAAGAGAGTGATTGCTGTGAATAAAGTAATATTTAAATTGTGCTTTGACTGCAAGCCAGAATTACTGGAAAAAAATATTAGCACCATAAAAGCACAGGTATGGATTAATTAAAATGATGCTAAGATGCAGAGTTTTCTAAATTTCTTCTTTTTATGTAACAACACTACTGAAAAATAACTAGTTGTGTCCACCAAACTTCGCTTTAAAACTCTTCTTCCATATTATATTTAGTACTTTAGATGACACTAATTAAGACTGGGTGTATGTGTTTATACTGCAAAAAGTCAAGGGTTGAGGTTGCTGTTGTATTGTTGCTACCACATCGTACCCATTCTAACTGTTTCTGATGTTTCACTTCTCAAGATCTACTCTTAGAAAATTATCTGAGGTTTCAAAGGACTTGGATAGAGTTACATTTCAGGATTGGAAATCTTAAATTCTGCATTGTGAATGGACAAAAGCATATTTTCAGGGCAGTTATTAACTCCCTGCTGTAGAAGCCAGAAACAAAAAAAAACCCCATCTTTTTTAAGTTAAGAGATTTTGGAAAAACCTCCCCTAATAAATCCTGGGTTAAAAAAGAGTAGAACGTGCAATAGCTCTGGAGTTGTTTATTCATCTGGAACATATTAGGATCTTGATTAATAAGAAGACATCTGCAGTTTTACAGAAAAAGCAGTGAGGACAGTTTGGCAATTGCAAATGGAGATGGAAGAAGAAAAAGCCAGGCCCTTTACAATATTGTTTTTCAGCTTTTATTTTTACTGACTAGTACTTTAAGTATTACTTTCCTCCCAAAAATGCAGGGGGTTGGTTCAAACTGGGGGCTTGAATGTGTTGGGGAACAAGGCATGGTGGTATCAGATGTTCATGAAGAGAGGGAAAATGAAGGTAATGTTTATGTTTTGTTACTATAATTCTACTTCTAACTACATGCCAGCAGGCAAGAACAATCTCTCTCTCTCCATCTCCATATCTCTGCCAACAACCCTACATCCAGACTCAATATGATTTGTGCTTAGTGAATTTGTAACTTTAGGGGATATTTTTAGTACCCCAGTCCTCTTTTTTCCTTATCCCATTGAACCGTTTTCTTCTCTTTCCCCCATTAAATTTCTGAGCAGATATCCATTTGGATCCATTTGCACTGAAGGAATGTGCTCACTTACCCTGTCCTTGTAAATACTCCTTCATGAAGTCCAGCAAGGAGTGCCAGCATAATATTAAAGTTTTATGGTGTACTGGGAGATATCTCATCCTGCAACTGTTGAATAAGAAGGCATCCACACAACACACAGACACTTGGACCCAATGTTTGCTAGTGCTCAGAGTGTACGTTTATTTAGGCATGTGGATCTTTTCTACCTTCACCCCCATAAATGTGACTTTCTTCTATATTCCTTTTTTTAAATCAAAGGCAGCAAGTACTCAAATTTCAGAATTCTCAAACATTCTTCTGTTTTCTCACATGTATCTGAATATCTTTAAGTAAATGAATGAAAGGCTTTTCATCAGACTGATTCAATCAATCAACCAATTTACCCTAATTTTATGGTCAAGAAAAATCTCAACCATAACATAAACAGTAGTGGCCTTAGTTCAACAAATCATGCATTTTCTATGCTGAAGGTCCCACATTCAGTGACTGGCACCTCTGGATGGAGCTAGGCCTTGCTTCATACCCAGGAGAATTTCTGAGCTCTAAATACTGAATGATTAGAAGTCTGGTTGAATCAGTACAAGACATTTTCCTATACTGTATTGCTCTTTATGTGTGTACTGCATATTTGGGGGTATGTGGAAAATATTTTATGCACGTATCCAGAACATAAAGAGCAAATGTAACAACCTGTCATTTCCACTGCATGGGTACATCAGTCAACCAGCTATAAGTGGCTACAGTTCCTGTTGTGTGTATACATATCTGCTGTGGCCTTTAAGTGGAGGATCACAGGATCTCTGCACTTAATCATATATAGGTTTCTGCACCTTTAACATTTGTAATATATGCAAATATCAGAAGATCTGCTCAGCACACAAAGGCACTAGTAGGGATAGCTGCATCATTTGTGTTTTTTATTCTCATACAGTTGTTAAAATCACAGGAGCCCTTTGCATTCAGGGAAACAACCCTTAAATTTTAGATCCATTATTGAGATCAGCAAGGGAGAAAAAGGAGATAAAAAAGGCCCATTATGTTAGCAACTTATTATATTCCAACCAAGAGATATAATAAACAGACTGGGAAGTGTGCTAAGAACCTAGTAGTATTACTTTTAAATGCTTGGTTCCCTGAAGAAGAGAACCTGCCTTAAGAGGTTTGTACACATGTTTTGTGTGTACTTCTCTTGCATCAAATCAGAGCTTGTGTGTGATTATCACCTACCCCTTTGTTCTTATAAAACATAGAGCAGTGTGGTGAACCTATGGCATGCGTGCCGCAGGAGGCATTCGAAGCCCTCTCTGTGAGCACCCGTGCAGTCACCCTAGTACAGAGTTTGCCCCACCCTTCTGCCCAATGGGAGCGTTCTTTCATGCCCTGTTGCTGTGTTGACACTTTGTGATAAATAAGTGGGTTTTGGGTTGCAATTTGGGCACTTGGTCTCTAAATGGTTTGCCATCACTGGTATAGAGTAAGGCAGTGGAGTGGTATGTAACATCCAAGACTGTTTTGGTAGCTGCCAGTCCTATCAGACTTCTTGCCCAGACTCAGGAAAAAAATGAGGTGTTACTTAAACTCTCTACGGCGAGTGGGTGGCAATATAAATTTGAATAAATAAATAAGTAAATAAATAAGTTGTCAGCCCTCCATTGTATTATTTAACTCTACCATACTTGGCTTTTTTTAAAAGCTGGAAATGGGGTTTTGACCACTTCTGATCTTTTTTACTTGCTTGTTTTTCACATGTTTGGCAGATACCCTCTTTGTCACTAAAAATATGTTATTTGTGTATCCTTAAGAGCTTCCGAGTGGAATGTAGTTTTTTTCCATGCTGCGTACAACAAAATGTTTCTTTAAATATTTGTTAAATATTTCCTAATAATTCACGCATTAAATATCTCAAGTCAAAATAGATTTTAAATGACTAGCTTTCTAAAACCTGGTTTTGCATATGGCTTTTCCTCTGTTTAAGAACACCTGTGTAATATTCTGAATGGACCATGGAGGGATTAAAGGAATTGCTGAAAAGGTTGAGTTCAGTGTTCACAACAGAATGCAGTGATCCAGGCTTCTGTCTTCCGCTTTGAGCCCAGTTACAAGATAACATAAGACACTTACCAGATCATGAAAGTAGAATTCAAGATAGAAATGCCTTGTTTGCAACAGAAAGAGTTCACAAATGGGCATTGGATAGGTAGGAGTGCCACCAGTCTGGTTTGGGGCTTTAACTCACAAGCATCATTGTCAGACATGCAGGTAGATACACAACAGAATCTTTTGAAATTGATTTCTTTAAAAACGAACATTTTATCCATCTTTTCTGACACCAGTGCAAGTTACAAGTGGCACCAGACCTAGCTGCCTTATTTAGCAGCACTAAGTGTAGATCTCAGCTTTCAGTTAACCTGGAAAGATGGAGCCATTCTCCAAAGACATTTAGTGGATGACAGGGCTTGCTAAGCCTTGGGAAGAAAGTATTGATTCCGGTAGGTAGTTATAACATCCTGCTCTGTCTTCCATTTACATTCCCAAACATGATCTATTGAGAAAGTCTCCTTGCTATGAAATGATTGCTGGATCAGAGCTAATAAGGAAGTAGGGAAGAAAAAAAATGTTTTCTGATCTGGGTTCATGCTTTCCTGGCAGAAATAGGAGCTTTGTCAGCAATGTTCTGAACAAATCTGATGCTCATTTGGAAACTGATTAAGGGTAAAAGTGAATTCTTTTTAAAATAAATGCAGGGTGTCTGACATTAATTGCCTGAACGCTAGTTATTGTAACTGCCTGAAAACATTATCATTTCACCAAAGAAAATGATAATATTAATTTGGTGCCAAGTCTGTAGCAGATCATCATCATCATTCTCTGGGAAAAAAATCTCATATTCTTGCCAAAAATTATTACAGAGATAATTTGATAAATAAAAAACTATTTGAAAAAGACATAAGCCATTATATTTTGTTTTGGTTCAGTTCAGTTCAGTTCACTTAAGTTGCCACCTTTCCCTAAATCTCAAACCCAAGGCAGCTTATACAAGAACAAAAATAAAGCAGCAATTTGAAATGCAATAAAATAGAATTAAATTCATTATATTATTAAAATGTGGTTAACAACAAAACACATAACCATCTCTTAATTAAAATTAAATAGTGATTTGTCTTGCAAAAAGGAAACTAGCACATTGGAACACTGGCTAAAATCTTAAAGAGTTTTAGTTGCCAAAGGCACTAACAAAATGTGCTTTGTCTGCTGCCTAGGGATAGCAGGGCGTAGACAAACTCCTCTTACAGAGGAACCTAGGAGTGGCCATAAAGAAGGCCCTGTCATAAGTTCACACTAAATAGGTCTTTGTGTTGGGGCTATAAGGAACCTCTCCAGCAGATCTCAAACCATGGCCAGGTTTGTATGGGATAATATATTTCAGATATCCTGGATTCATGTTGTACAGAGTCTTATAGGTCATAACCAATAATCTACATCATGCCCAGTAATGGAATGGGAGCCAGTGAAGCTGTTGTAGAAGTCAGCAAACTGGCTGCACTGTTTTCCATCAGACAGAATTTCCAAACCCTCTTTAAAAGCAGCCCTACACATAGCATGTTACATCCAAGGGATGTGTTACTAAAGCCAAGTCAGACATGTAGGCATCAATCTCATACCAGGTTTAAGTGTGCCTAGCTGTCATCAAGAACTGAGCATCCAGCCTTAGAAATGCATCCTGGAGTATACCAAAGCTGTGTTTTCATGGTAAGCATAGCCCCATCCAGCTCATGGATCAAGCCCAATTCATCAGACATGGAAGTGAGACTTATCATCTTTTTCCTTTCAACTGATGAGGAACATCTCTTGATCTTTCTGAAAGGTATTGAGAAGTGTAGCAGAACTAAAAGGAACACATTCCTTCTATCCAGTTCTATCCCAGCATCAGTTAGTAGCCTCAGCTATTTCCAGCCCATCTCCAGACTGGGATACAGTCTGAAATACATCTAGGTCAATGTTTCCCAACTTTTGGTTTTTGGACTTCAATTCCCAGATGCCTATGCCAATTCTGGAAAGCACTGATCAGCCAATGTACTGACTTAGGCTTCTAGGAATTGAAGTCCTTCCTTTGGGCATAGGCGCCACCCATGTTGGGAACCACTGTTCTAGGTAATACAGTCCATACAGGAATCTCTAGAACTGTTGATGTTTCGTATGTTACAAGGTTTCTAGAAGGAATCAGTGTACTATTTCTCACTTCTGACACTCTCAACATTTGGTGGAAACTGGCTTGATTTCTGTTCTCAAATTATGAGGATTCATTTTAGATACTATATTATATCAAGCACGTATATGTATTTGTGTGTGTATAAGTAACTGTTGAAATTATGATCATGATGGAAATGGAATTGAGTAGTCAATTCTTTCATCTGTCTTCAATCCTGAGAAAGATCACAACTTCTGAAGCTGCCACTGTGTGCTCACTTGGCACATGCAAACAAACACGGAAGCCTTTGAGGAGATGTTTTTAATGTTTAGAAGATTAGTTATTGCAGCCAAAGAATATCTGGCCACTTTCAGCCCAATTCACAAGAGATAAAATTTACTTTAGGTACAGAATGCTGGAGCACACCACCTCTGGCAGAAGTTTATTGGACAGAACTCTTTCTTGGATGGGAGACAATTGCTTGGGCCTCTTCTCCCCCCCCCCAATTTATTTCTGGAATATCCAGTTGCTATTTCAAGTAACTTGTACCATTGTCACTATCCAAAAGTATTATTTTAGGAGCAAACAAGATAAGTCAGTTGTCATGCCTAATTACACCTAACTGATTAGATGTCTGGCATGTACCAGGTGGATTACTGAGTGTGTGGCTGGCTTGCACTTTGCACTTCATCAGTTAGCTAACACAGTGTACTGTACTTGATGCCTGGTGCATGTATGTAAATTGAAACAGTGTTCTGGTCAGTGTTTGAAAATCAAAATATGAATGTATGCAAATAACACCTTTACTTTATTCAAGGATGTCCAGAAAGTATGCAAAATTATCCATCAAGTAATCTGATCCAAGAGGAAGTATCTTCCAAAGCAGACATTTATCACAGTGTGGAGAATATAGCAAACAAGGCAAGCCTTGCTCTCTGAGAGCCAGAATTTGGAAAAAAATAACTTTTCTTAGACTTTTAAGTCCCAGTCCGTATGGTCTGAGGATTCTTGGACTTGTAGTCTAAAAGGTAAATTTTGCCAGGTTCTGTTTGCCAAGAGGAAGTTCACTGTTTGGCATCTCTGGAGGATTCCAAGTGCATGCTGCATTGATGTGCATGGACACCTGGGGATATAAATTGTGAACCATTAATGTATTTTTTTTCCATTATAACAATATAGGACCATTTCAGTGCTGTACTAATTCTGACATTATACACATTTCCCACATCCAAAAAAGGGGAAAGGACTCCAGAATTTCTCTAAAGCAGTCTTCTTCTTTTAGGCCAGATGTGAAACTGCCAAAATGAAGGCACCTTTTGGTGAGTTCATTTTGCAGTTCCGTTCACTTGACCTAGTGTGAGAAAGATTAGCAGGCAACACAAGGTTGCAGTTACCAGGGTACGCCTGATTGTGGTTCAAAAATACCACAGTCTTCGAGAAGGCTCTTTCTGTGTAGTGTAAAATATAGAACATAGAATACTAGAAAAGGAACACTTACAAACTAGTTCACTCTGTGAGGTAACATAAAAAATAAACATATGTTGAAGGTTAGGAAACAAAAGCCAGGTATTCAAAAGAAACAAAATATCACAGCAACAAATCATATAACACAATATCATATAACAACAATTACAAAATACTATTACAATACATTTCAAGAATACATTTTTGCCAGTTTAATATCATCTGCACGTTAAATTTTTGATCTCTCCCAACAGTTTTCACCCTTCCTTCATCTGAATCTAATCCATTTTTTCATATATATTCTGCATATAGTCTTTAAAAAATGAGGCAAAATATACACTTATTTGACACTTTTGTTTACGGCCAGCCTTTCTGTAGCTCTGTGTGATACCTCCTAATAACGTTGGACCCTTGTCTGTTGTGGCTGTTTCCAAACTCGAAATTAGTTTTCTGTTTCCTTATTTGCCCTTCCTTCATAGTGCCATAGCCTAGGCCCCACCATGCTGTGCCACCTCCCGCTCTGTGGAAGTGGTATCCAAATCTCATGTCAGAGGGGAGGGATGCTTGCTATAATTCCTCGCCATGTGATTGCCTCGGTTTCCAGAGGTGTCTGAAAGGATAGAAATGATGCCTCAGAACAATAAAAGAACGAGGTGGTGGTGGTTACTGCTTTTATTTGTGCCTTTATTCTGCCACTGCAGAATATTTCTAAATGAGATTTCACTTGAAACCCATCTATCTAGAGGCTAAAACAGGTGCAGAATGTGGCTGTTCTCTCCTCAGATAGGAAGCAGGGTATTTGGAATTGGATATGTCAGAAAATAACATTCAAAGCCTTCAAGTCTTCAGCCATTCACCTGCCAGGCTTGTTTGTGAGGAGGGGGTTCCTGCTGTGTGTCCCTTCCTGGTAGTTACAGTCAGCTGGGTCTGATCAGGAAGAGGCCAGGGGCAAATTGTTCTTCTTCTCCGTTGTGTGGCTCCCTCCCTGAGGTGAGCTGCCAGAGCCTCTTGCTGGCTGCCTCCAAGGCATGATCTAAGTCCTGTTTATTTTACACGGCCTATCCCTGACTGCTTTATGGGCTCCCTCCTTTTGGGTTTGCATCTGCTGCCCCTTTGTGTCTCAAGCTCTTGCAAAGCTATGTTCTACAAGGGTGGGCAATTTGTTCAGCACTGTGGGGGCTGCAAATGGCCATATCTGGGGGGGGGGACCTGCTAATTTGCACATTTGCATTACTCTTTGTTTATGTAACATAATGATTTTCATGTGCATAAGTTGAACAGGCCTGGGGAAAAGCCCAACAGCCGGTAAACAGGTAATTGTGAAAAACAAAGAAGTTTGCCTCTGCTTTAGCTTGGAATCCTTAAATCTGATTCTCTGGCATAAGGACTGTAACTTCAGACTGCCTTTTCCAATTTAAGACAGAACTGCTTAACATCTTAAACATTTCCTTAGCAGAGATAATCTTCACTTGGACCTTTGTTCTATATGATCAAGTAAAAAATGGTGTTTTCAATATTCTCAAGATTTATGTAAATGTGCTCATAAAAAATACCCATAAAAGGTTCCACTGCATTGCCTTTTGTATAGATATTTTATAATTATTTTATGTGCACTCATAGACTTTATTTGTTTTGGGGTTTTGCCACTTAAGTCAAACCTTGCATAAAGAGTGCCTCGCTTAAAGAGTAACTCGCTTAAAGGGCAGAATTTTCTCTGAATGTTTGCTTCACTAACAAATAAAACCAACCAAAAACTAGCTTAACAAATAAATTGGGGTTTGCTATCCTCCCCCCCACACACACACACACAATTGGTCACTTACAATGGTGTTTCGCTTAAAGAGCAAACTTGCTTAAAGAACAATCCTGTGGAACACATTATGCTCTTTAAGTGAGGTACAACTGTACATACATAGTGTGTGGTTCACTTCATGGCAAGATGACATCCACCTTAAACAAATTCACACCAGTGACATTTTTCCTGCTTCAGGGGAAAAAATGGATTCTTGGTTGCACATGAGTTGCAGGGGTCTCTCTCTCTCTCTCTCTCTCTCTCTCTCTCTCTCTCTCTCTCTCTCTCTCACACACACACACACACACACACACACTGCAGCAATGATTGCTTTCCTACTATAAAGAGACCACTATTTGTAACCACTTCTCATATAAATTACAATCCATTACAAGCAGTTGTAGTTCAAAATGCCAGTTTTGAAATGTAAGACATGATCCTACAATGGGATAATCCAATAAAATGCTTAAGGAGAAGCATGAAGTGTGAATAGTCCCATCATTATATGCATATACGGATAAGCACATGCTTTAGTTTATAGCTTCATGAGATCAGATTAGTTTATCCTTCAGTGAGATCTATAAACGAAATCCAACACCTTTCATGTAACTCTTCCATGGAAGGTGAATGCCTCTCTTTTTCAAGCTGTTATTTGCTGTTCTTTTAAAAAAAGTTGTTCCATTTTATACAGTTAGTAAGAAATACAACCTTTGCTTTACCTAATCGGCAAACTGTTATTTAGCTTAAGCAGTAGATCAGACATTCTCACACTGTTGCAGGGAATTCGGAATGAGTGCAGACTCAGGAAATTTTGTATAACAGATAATAAATAGTGGAAACAAGGAAGGATTAATATTACATGGATCTTTTGACAAGGCAGCTACCATCAAATTGCTGGAGCAGTTGTGTAGAGGGACAGGAAAATTCAGCAAATAAGATTAGCAGCAGGATTGTTCTGTGGCGTTAGACCTATTTGATTGGCTTGAGTATGGGTAAATAGGAGTCTAAACTTCACCGTGCTCTTTTTTGTTGTTGTTGACATCTGTTAGCAGGACATACTATTTTATACAAAATATTATAGCTTGATTAATATGTATAGACATGCCAGTTAGTTCCTAGGTGATTCCTATAGTTTGAAAGAATTACATTTTAAGGTTAAATTTGGCCACATAGACTGGGAGAATCTGGGAACTGGAACCCAAACAAATAATTTTATCAAGTTCTTCTAATTCCAATGATTCAATAATAATATCAAGTTCTTCATCAATAAGGCCTGTATCATCAGTAAGGATTCCATAATCAGGCTAGCTGGTAAATAAACAAAGGGAATGAATGCACAACTCTGTACTGATTTCTTTCCGATCTGCAAAGAAAGAAGTTGGACATTATCACTAAGGTACCATCACAGTGCTCTCCCTGTTCAAAACAACCAATATTAGGCTAGCAATTACAACCCTCTTTTGTTTATTGTAGAATAATTTATAGTATTATCAGGATCTGTACCCTAGTGTTGCTTAAAGCCTTCTTCCCATCCTTCAAACCAACTCACGTCTTAGCGGAAGCAGCTGCTACTCGTATCCAAGTACTGTATACATTTTCCCCTCAAAATAATTTTCAGAAAAACCGCCTTTGGCGTGAATTTGTTTAGGGTGGATCCCAGCTTGCCATGAAGTGACCCACAGACTATGATTATGGAGCTATCTCCTACAGCACGTATGAAATGATGCATCCTGGTGGACTGCAATTTGAAGCTGTTGGGACAAAATGGCCATCCCAATCTTGCAGGCAGGGCTACATGGCTATCTAACCCTCAAAGCTGAGAGAGCATGACCTGGCCCCCAGCTTGAAAAGGTTGGGAACCCTTGGCATAGAACAATGGGTTATCTGCTGCACTAGAATGTTAATCCAGATTGCAAGAACATACCCTTACAAACAAATGTAAGAAATGCAGGCTTTGTAGCTAAAGTAGCAACCACTCTTACTCTCTGTTGGACAGCTTTGTGTATCTAAGTATCACATAGAAGACATTTATGTAAAAGGTAAAATCAGACAAGAATGGCTTGAACATTATCTACAGTTTGAACTGCAAGTGTATAGGACAGTGATGGTGAACCTTTTAGAGGCTGAGTGGCCAAGGAGAAGGAGGTGGTGCACAGGCAGGCATCGTGCATGTCCACACACCCATGTGATGTCACACTGATGCGCCTCTGGCAATGGTGTGTGTGTGTGTGTGTGTGTGTGTGTGTGTGTGTGTGTGTGTGTGTGTGTGTGTGTGTGTGTGTGTGTGTGTGTGTGTGTGTGTGTGTGTGTGTGTGTGTGTGTGTGTCCGACCACCGCATGACATCCCATGCATGTGCACGCCCCCCCGTGCATGCCCCAACTCCTCCTTACCTCCTAGGAGGGGAGGATGGGTGGGAATTCAGGCTCCCTTCTCACCTCCCAATTGTTGCGGGGAGAGGGGTGGGTGGGGAAGTGGCACAGCCATTGGCACTGGTGGTGTGGGTGGGACTTGCCCACAATGGCACATGTGCCCACAGAAATGGCTCTTTGTGGCATGTGTGCCATACGTTTGCCTACACTGGTATAGGAGAATACTACATTTATCTCCTCTCAGAAAAACTCAGCTCACTGTCACTTTCATATTTGAACCTGTTGCTACAATCAGTGAGAGTAATCGTCATCCTCGTGGGCTGCTACTTGTATCCCAGCATACATTTTCCCTGGAAGTCGTTTTCTCAGCTGATGAATGTGTCTCTGATCCTGGCATAAAACATGTGACCACACACATTACATTAAATAGATGGTGGAGGGCGTAGTTGAGTTTGACGAAGCTTCTGTGCTTGTTACTTGGCCTCTTCATGTCTTCAGCCTTCTCCTTGGAAGTGATCGGTAGCAGCAGAGATGGTTTGGCACCAAAGTGGGCGATCTATGGCTGCTGCCTCCCACTTTTGTGGGTTTATATCTGACAATTTCATGGTTTGTTTCAGCTGGTCCTTATAACACTTCAAAGGAGTTGGACTTCAACCTCTCTTATGCTCTTGCAAATGAGTTACTGCTACTAGGATGGATTGTTGTAGAATCACTGTTGCAAAGATTAGCTCACTATATGTCTTCTGTTTGATCTACGTTGCAAGGTGAAGATACAGTGTAGAAGAATAGTGTCTTGTTTGCTGCCTTAAACTCCCTGGAGGAAAAACAGGATATAAATACAACAAACAAATAAGGATAAAGTAGTATTAATTGTTAGAGTCCCCCCCCCCCAACATGCAAAGGGCTTTGCTGTTATCAGAGTTCCTTACAGTACTAAGGAATAATATTGTTGTCATGTCCCACCAACCTCTACTTTGTGTAAGCCACTGTCCTAAATATGAGCAGTCCTAGAAGTTAAATATAATACATTAGGGCATAATACAAATTTAAAATTCTGTACTTTTAAAATCTGCCAATTAGAGCAGTCGGGGCTTGTGGAACAGTAAAATTATTCATCAGTATAATTGGCATTCATCAGCATTGTCTATCAGTAGATATGTATGTGTAATCAGTGTGATGAACCAACCCATCTTGGAACGTGAGAAATGATAATGAAATGAAAAATTACTGAAGAAGGTTGATCAAGTGTCTCAAAATAATAGCTTCAAATGATAACAAAATTATGGCACACAAGTCCATATCCTGATGATTTTCAGTGTATAATCTGAATTGCTTTTTCTTATATGTGGACTTCCCCAAATTATCCAGAAGGAAGTGGGGCAAGGATTTCCAGCAGAAGGAAACAAAAATAGCTAATTTATGTGTTATTCAAAAATGTGAACGTGCATTTAAAAGAAGATTTTTAAAAAAGAAATGTTGGCAAACTTATATTTCGGCTCTGAATATAAGAATTGTTTTTTGTATAAAAATTAAAATGAGGCTAAAATGGCAAAAGGTTTTGTGAGCTGGAGAAAGAAGTCAGCATATTAAAAAGATCCATAGAGAAACTAGAGGGCGGTGCCAGTGGCCATCTTGTGCCAGCTGATTAAAATGAATACTCTGGCAGATGGCTAGATCACTGAAGCAAAGAAAGATTGTCCACAGGATGCAACAACATTCACACAGAAAATAATGTATTTTACAATAAAGTTAAAAACTGGAAATAGTATGTGTTAATGGAGAATGATTGACAGTTCAGTGTTTTCACTGGTAAGAATAAAATATCAAGAATTGGTGTACTCCCTGTGGAGAGAAATCAAGGTATGCTAGTATTACTTGTTCTTCTGTAAGTTTGAATATCATGTAAAACACATGAACAGAAAATGTTCAGCATTGAGAAAACAAAATTGAAACTGGAGTGTAGTATAGAGTATTTGAGAAAGAAGGGACATCTGAAGGATCCATATTATACAGAGTATCGCCCTGAGCAACTATTGTTTGGATTCACAACCATGACCACCTATTGGGGAGGTTCAATCTTTTTGATCCTTCCTGTCTTCCTCTGCTCTATATATTGTTGTGACCCTCAAAGGTGAATTTAGGCATGGTTTTATGTGGCTGTGTCCTCTTGTTTGCACTATCCATTTGCCTGAGGAGGGTATGATCTGGATAGTGATCTGTTAACACAGAGCTATTAGCAAATCACCCTTGTTGGATTGAGGTTAAAGTAAGATTTTTTAAAAAAAACAAAGACGAGAGATGCCTCCTCTTGATGTTGCCTTGTCATCGTCATTGGCTGCAACTCATATTGTTATGATTAGGACTTCTAAAGCTGTAAAAGCTGGCAAAGGAAAGTATGGCAAAAGTGTTTACCAGAAAAGATTTCTCATTGAGAATGTTGGTGGCTGGCACAGGCTATTGAGATCTTACAATAGAATTGTTTGTCTTCTGGTTTTAGATAGCTTTCATTCCTCCAAATTGCTCCTTGAATAATAGGAAAAAGCAATTTGAATTCCAGTGACAGCTTGGACATAACAGGTTGCAACTATTAAGTCTAATTTTACCATACTGAGAAATAAAATTGCCTAAACATAAACATCGATCACTGATGCAGTAAATTAATTTGTACAGGAAAAAGTAGTTTAACTGCCATGCACATTAAACATAGAAATTTTTTGAAATTACTAATCTCTGAATTAATTTGTACACTTGTTTACTTGTTCAGAACACAATGTAACTTCCATTCTTTCACAACTATCCTCACTGTGAATTATATATTTCAAGGCAATACAGGTCACAGATTAGAAAATTAAATGCTGATAATTCCAACCAAGTGGCTGGATTTTAGGAGAGGGAAGGACAGAGTTTCTGCTCATGCTTAAGTTTATATTCCCTTAATTTATTTAATATGAACTTGCATGACAGCAAAGCAAAAAACCTTGGGTTGCACAAGAGCTTGGCAAATCTGTATTAGAGTCACAAAGTGACATTTTAATTGCACTTGACCATGCTGATGGAATTACTGAAGACTTCGCTCTCATATGCCTTTCCTCACGTTTCTCCAACATGACACCTTAATGGAGCTGAGTGTTTTGCTAATTATTGAAAATTCAAGATGTAGCATGTAATTTACACATCTAAGATCATATCAAGGTGAAGGGTTGAGAAGCTACTAAAAATATTTCTAACTACCATTTATTTAGATTAACAATTTCCATATTACCCTGCTGTGCAAAGTGCTGATGCTCGGAAATTTAACTGAGAGTCAGATGTTTTCATCCAAGGCAGATTTTTTCTCTCTGATTGTGTGCAATTTGGGGAGTTGTATTCCCCCCCCCCCAAAAAAAAAGACTTCCAAGCTCCTATTGTTCTCCACAGTGACCTAACATTCCAGCTACATATTCAGCGGCAACCCAAAATTTTGTATGGCTTAAGAGTATCACAGTTCACTCTCACACACTCGTGATCTAGGACTGCTGAGGAACCTAGCAATGACTCAAGGTCCAACTGTTCTTGAAGGTACTGAAGCTGGAATTCAGATACCTTGGCCATCAAATGAGAAGAGAGAATTCACTGGAGAAGGCTCTGATGCTGGGAAAGATCAAGGGCAAAAGGAGAAGGGGGCAGCAGAGGATGAGATGGCTAGACAGCATTGTTGACACGGTTGGGTGTGGATCTGGACAGACTCTGGAGAATGGAGGATGACAGAAGATGCTGGCGTGCTGTGGTCCATCGGGTTGCAAAGGATCAGACTCTACTGTGTGACTGAAAAACAACAATATGTATAGTTTGTCTTCTATCCAAATATTTTATTCATTTTTGTTTTGTTTAGTAAAGTACATATTGCTAAAGACAGTTGTAGCTGGAGGAGGAATAGATATAATTCAAAGATACTTACATTTCAAATAATGGATATAGTGGGACTTAATTCTGAGAAGACATAAGATTGCCTGTTACTTACCCTTCTTTTAACCATAGACTTTGTGTCATTAAATAAACTGCAATACTGTGATTCCCTCTCTTCTATGTAAAGTGTTGTTCCTTGGTGCTGTCAAGTTGTTTCCAACTTATTGTGGATTGATGATCTCTAGGTACTATAAGTAACATAAACTGTTAACACTGGGAAAAATGTAAGTAGCTTTTATAATTTGTGTAAACTAAACTCAGCACAACTCTGCTGCATTCAGTTTAAGAAAGATCTTAGAACCACAGTGAAACCATATCTGTGAATGCAGTTCAGTTTGACAATATATAGTGAGCTTTTTCAAGGACAGTAATTTGATTCAACTAAACTTCCAATAAGTGACAGATTTTCACATCTCTAAGGACTTGGCAAGGGCATTGCTCTCAAGAGAAGAGTATGGAGATCTTTGGAAGATGAGTCTTTCCTTTGAGCATTGTTCTGACATAAAATTAACAGGGAGGTTTCATAGTTTCAGGAAGCCCAGGGTATCACTAACATTAAAAATCCTAGTAGGTGGTTAGGAGAAAAAATAGAAAGGAACAGTACAGTTACAAGGCTAGGTATGAATCTGCTATATGCATGTTTTAAAGCAAGGGTTCTCAACCTTTTCAAGCCAGGGTCTGGGTCACATTCTCTGTCAGCTTTGAGGACTCAATAGCCATTTTTCCCTGCCTGCACAATGGAGGTGGCCATTTTATCCCAATAGCTTCAAAGGGACGGCAATTTTGTTTCTTGAATGCCCTTGGAGGGGCCCACATAAAATGGCACTGGGAGCCAGAACCGGGCCATGGGCCTTAGGTTGGGAACCCATGTTTTAAAGAGTAGCATGATCAAGAAAAATCCATGTTCATAAGTTAGGTCCAGTTTCTTGCCATTTAATACCATATATACTCGAGTATAAGTCGGGTTTTTTAGCCCTCAAAATGAGGTCCCAAAATGGGACTTGACTTATACTTGGGTCAACATAAACGCTCAAAAACATACCCACACAAATGTCTAAATTAATTAATTTACCTTTATTTTCATGTATTTTAATTATTGAAACTCTCTAGCAGCTGCTGCATTTTGCACCCCCGACTTATACCCGGGTCAATCTATTTACTACTTTTAGAGGTCCAAATTAGGTACCTCAACTTATAGTCAAATACTAGGAGACTGCCGCCGTGCCCAGCCGGGACTCCCTCCACCTCTTCCGGAGGCTATGTTCAAGGGCTGCGGCGGTGCCAGGACTTTCGACAATTGTTAAATTTTTTGTGCATATTTGATGAATTTTGTAGTTTTATTGTTGTTGAGATTGATGCTTACTGAACTTTTGTGATGGAACGATGTTGAGTTATATTTTGTATATTTATGTGATGTGTCTATGAATTTACTGTTTACTCTTTGCTTGTGAACCACCCTGAGTCGGCCCTGCCGAGTAGGGCGGTATAGAAATTGGAGTAAATAAATAAATAATTTTATTATTTATTTATTTATATTTCACACTTGCTAACCCGCCCCAATCGGGCAAGCCCGATTATATAAATAAATATATACGGTACATCAATGAGTGAAAAATCACTATTTCATTAGTAATAACAAATAAATAAATACTTTAACTCCTGTATTTAGTGTTAGTTAACATGTTGGCTTGAAATTCTGCTGCTCGGCACTGCATGTGCAACGGGAATGACAGTAGCAATAGCCAATCATTGCTGATTAAAGGCTTCCTAGCTATCTCCCCCTTTTAGACTGTTGGTCTTTGGTAATTTTATTCTTGTCCTCAACTTCTGAACTGTTTGCCCTTTTCTCTCAACGTATTTACCACACTTTGATCCTCAATTCTGCAACAGCCATCCCTATCAAATTCTCTTTGTTCATTCTTTTATTCAATTGAATGCCTTTACAAGAAATAAGAAGTGGCTGTCTTTAGCCCTCTTTAGGCATTATATATGAAACAGGTCTAAAATACAGTGGGACATATGTAAATGACTCCCTGTGTCATCTCTCTGCACAGAAGTTGCTGAGATATAGTGAAACTTCACTTAACAAATGGCTCGGTTAATACAAAAATTGCATAACAAAAGGAAATCCATAGAAAATAGTAGCTCAGTAAACAAACAAAAAATTCTGAATGGATTAATTGGTTTTCAATGCATTCCTATGGTACAGCGGCCAACCGTCCCGCAGTCTGCGCGGCAATCCCATTTAGGGAGGGGGAATTTCGACTTACCCTTGTTTCGAAAATGGTACCGGACCTCCCCCGTTGCGTCACGGAAGCCCCGGTTTTTCTCCGACCGGCAGGCAGTTAAAGAGAAATTGAGCCGAAATGGCTCCAATAAACTGCGCATGCGCAGAAACCCAATTTGGTGCCAGATTGGGTTTCTGCGCATGCGCAGTTTATTGGAGCCATTTCGGCTCCGTTTCTCTTTAACTGCCTGCCGGTCGGAGAGAAACCGGGGCTTCCGTGACGCAACGGGGGAGGTCCGGTACCATTTTCGAAACAAGGGTAAGTCGAAATTCCCCCTCCCTAAATGGGATTGCCGCGCAGACTGCGGGACAGTTGGCCGCCCTATGGGTAACTGTGTTTTGGTTAACACATTTTGGTTTTCAATGTATTTCTATGGGAAATTGCATTCAAAGCATTCCTATGGGAAATTTACTTTATAAAATTTTCATAGAACAAAAGGTCCCAGAGAACACATTAAATTTGTTAACCAAGGTTCCACTGTATTTGCATGAGCAACAATTTTTTTGAACAAAGACTGTTAGTGAATGTGGCTTAACAACATGAGTGTATCCTGTGCTTTACACTTTTGTATTGCTCACAGGAAAATCCTTGTGATTTCTGCATACAGATGGGATCCAGACATAAGACTCACATGTGTGTTGTGGTGTCCACCACACTTAAAGTCTCATACATGGTTTCAGCTATAGTACTTGAGCAGCATTTTTGTCTGTTATAGTTTTATTCTTCCTGCCAGTTTTCTGATTGATCAATACTACTGCAACAATTGGATCTATACAAGTGCCTTTGAATCCACAGTATCTGCCCTTTAAGTTTGATGACCTAATATAGAATATTCTACAGGCTCCTGCCCCCTTGCTCTCAGCTGAAGACTGCAGCCTTCAATGATAAAATTGATAGTAAAACAATAAAGTCTAACTCATTACTATGAGCTTTTGGGCTAATGCAATTATCAAATTTTAATGACATGTCATAGGACTCTTCAGTTGTTTTCAGTGCAGAAGATACACACAGCTGCTCATCTGAAATTGATATTGCATAGTTTGTTATATCTAACAAAGAGACCAGAGAATTTTATTTTTAAGATTTTTATTCCACACTGCCAGTTTTATCTGACAGTGTTACCATCCAAACTGATTATTCAGTGTAATTCCAAATATTTTTGCTCCTCACTATAAAATAGTGTGAAAATGCAATCTTTTGTCTTCATCATCTTGGTGAAAACTCTGAATAATATCCTACTCATCTTATGATTTGACGAGTGCAGTCTTTCCCCTAGATTTGTCATGTGTCTACCAGATTTCTGCTGTAAAAATTTCCCTCATTGTGCTGGTGTTAAGTACTACAGAGTCAGAACTGAATTACAGTGACCCTAATAAGGCTTTTAAGATAAATGATGCATTTAAGGAAACTGTTACCAGTTTTTCCCCCTCCCCAGTGAGTTTCTATGCCTGGGTGGGGTTCAGACCCAGATCATCTGATTCCTAGTTCATCGTTCTACTCAGTACACTGCACTGGGTATTACATGGGATATATCACATTATGTTCCATGGATTCTTAGCTAAAGGAACGTAAGTAAAGGTAAAGGTGACTTTTGCTTGAAAGCCAGTCGTATCTGACCCAATGGTTCGGTGCTTATCTCCATTTATAGCTAAAGAGCCTGTGCTGTCTGTATCTGCAGACATTTCTGTGGTAATGTGGCACCTACTTATCTACCTGCAATTTCCTGCTTCAAACTGCTAGGTTGGCAGGAACTGGGACAGAGATGAGAGTTCATTCCATCATGCAGGACTTGAGTCTCAAACTGCTGATCTTCCAGTCATTAAGTTTAGCATCTTAACCACTAAGCCACCACATGGGTAGCTGTATAATACAGAATCAGACTACTGGTCCATCTTTTTTCTTCTTCTTCTGTCATATCCGAATCCAAATCTTGGTAATCATCATGGCAATTGGCCATGAAGACTGTCCTGAGAATATAATGCATTGCCTTCTGCATCACAGCATAACACACATACCACTTATCCAGTTCCATGAGTCACTTTCTGGTCCTGAGCCCTTTTGGCATGCAAAGTCCTCATCAGCCCCAGGCCAATATTCATGAAGCTGCTGCCCTCCATCAAGATTGATTCAAGTAGGAATTAATCCACTCGGGGACCATCACCCTTCCCTGTGAACCTTGCCATCCACGGCATTCATTCTCAGGGTTGTCAGGTTAGTTAACTACTGCCTGACACTCGGCATTGAGTGACTGACAGTATGGTCTACTCTGTTACCATAGCAGAATAACCTGGCCAGACCAAACTGGTCCATCTAGTTCAGGGAAATTCTCCAGATGCCTTTCAGCTGTAACTTCCAGAGACTCTTCTCGCTAGAGACTCTGATGTCTAGCGCTTTTCTGATTTGTGGTTGAGCAGTATCTAATTATCTGCCCATTGACCAGTTCTGATCTAGCTCAGTATTGTCTGCACTGATCAGCAGTGTTTCTACAGCTTTCAGGGAGTCTTTCCAATATAAATTGGGGGCATAGTGTGGGGAAACATTTCCTTAGGTTAAACAAATGAAAGATCAGTCTGAATTGAGAGTGGAACAGGTTAACTGATTTTTCTCTACCATAACATTCATTTGTCTGTAGCAGCTCTGTACTGTCAATATAGTGTACAGCTTCTGATAAATACTGGATTTTCCTCAGCTGAAAAGATCAACCAGATAAGATAAGGTGGCTTTAAAAAAGAAAAGAAAGAAAAGAGAGTTAGAAAGTAATGTTAACAGTTTTGGCTGCTGAATACCCCCTGGAAGCTAGAGATAAGACACCTTGTGCTTCTCAGACAAGATGTAAATGAAGCAATAAAAAAAATTCAAATCCAGCAGCTATTCCACTGCTTACTCTTTTTCCCCTCCAATTGTGACAGCCAAAGGCTTAATTTACTATATTTCACACAGTGTGTCCACTCGAAAGACAGGAAGCTGCTACATGTTGCTTTAGATTCAGCTTTAAACAAGGCAAGCCATCTGCATTTCTTAGGAGACCCCTATTTCAGACAGCTAATTCAGAATTCCTGCAGTTTTTCTGACATGGAATATATACGTAAGAGAAGGAAAATATTGGTTCCATCTATTTTCCCCACATGCATAAATCAAACTCCAGGAAATGTGCATCCTAACATTGAAAAATAATGCAGTTAAGGATGCAACAGCAAAATAATTAAGCCATTATTCCATTGCCCTTTGGTAGATCAGGGTTAAATTGTGTGTTTGAGTACCTGAGCAAATTACAACATTTCACTGCCTCTGTGGTGTTATGTACGTTCCATATCTGTAGTCTTCCAGAGAACAGCCAACTTGTGTGGCCTTTGAGCCACAGGGTGACCCAGAAAAAGGGAAGGGTAACCCTGTCCCAAGTACTCTTTACCACTGCTTGTGACTTAGACCCATGTCCGGCCTGGCTCGTGAAAGTGGGCAGGACCGTGATGGGTGGCTGGATCCGAGCAGTGGTCAATGCCTCGCTGAAGGGGTATTCCCCCTGCAACTCAAACATGGACTGGTGCACCCCCTCCTAAAAAAAACACACACACTTGAGCTGAATACACCTTCCAAATTCTTCCCTGTCTCTAACCTCCCCTTTTTGGGGAAGGTTGTCGAGTAAGCAGTGGCACGGCAGCTCCAGGGGGTCCTGGAGGAAGCAGATTATCTGGATCCATTCCAGTCAGGCTTTAGGCCGGGTCATGGTATGGAGACTGCATTGGTCGCACTGTTTGATGATCTTTGGTGAGAGTGAGATAGAGGGTACCCCTCTATTCTTGCTATTCTTGACCTCTCAGTGGCTTTCGATACCGTTGACCACTGTATTCTGCTGGACTGGCTCCAGGAGTTGGGGATCTGGGGAACTGGATTGTCCTGGTTCTCCTCCTTCCTGAGTGGCCTGACCCAGTCAGTGTGGGTGTCGGGTGTGGAGTTGAGTCCAAGGCAGCTCACGTGTGGAGTGCCTTAGGGCTCAGTCCTCCCGCCCCTACTCTTTAACATCTACATGAAACAGCTGGGTGAGATCATCCGATCCCATGGGGTGAGATATCATCAGTATGCTGATTATACTCAGTTGTATATCTGCCCATGGTGATCCCACTGATGCAGTCAAAAGTCCTGACCAGTTGCTTGGAGGCAGTTAGGGTCTGGACAACGGACTACAGCTGAATCCTGACAAGACTGAGTGGCTGTGGGTGAAGTCCCCGGGTTGTCATAAGGAGTTATCCTTGCTGATTTGGGATGGGGCATCATTCCACCAATCCGATCAGGTGTGCAACCTGGGGGTCCTCCTGGACTCGCGGCTTCTGCTCCCGGAGCAGGTTATGGCCATGGCCAGAAGGACGTTTTGGACAAGTGTGTGTCATTAACCAATTTTGCCCACTCCTGGACCAGGAGGCCATGCTCACGGTCACGCATGCCCTGGTCACCTCCCGTTTGGACTATTGTAATGCACGCTACATTGGGCTGTCCTTGATGACCATCCAGAGACTGCAGTTGGTCCAGAATGTGGTGACCCGTGCAGTGGTGGGGTGTGGTCATTTCGCCCATGCCTTACCACTGTTGCAGGAGCTGCACTGGCTGCCTGTATGTCTCCGGGTGCAATTCAAGGTGCTGGTTATCATCTTCAAAGCCCTTCATGGTAGCGAACCAGGATACCTCAGGGATTGCATCATCCCTAGGACATTGACCCATCCTACGAGAGCAAACCGCTGTCCCCATATACCATCTGTTGGGGAGGTGCACCTCTCCAGCATGAGGAAAAGGGCCTTCTTGTTTGTAGCCCCCACTTTATGGAACCTCCTCCAGGTAGAATTACACCTCAAGACGCAGTTGCTACTGTTTAGGAGAGAATCAAAAACGTGGTTAGCAGAACAGATCTGGGGACTGGGATTGCCAACAAGCTCTCCTTTTTGGCTCATCTGAGGTTCCTTCCACCTCTTGTAATTGGATTTATTGAAGGGCTTTTAACTGTTTTTATATTGTTTTTAAGGTTTGCTGAGCAGCCAGTGAGGTATTCATTAGACTGTGTACACTGCCCAGAGTCTTTTGATTGGGACGGTATATAAATATAAATATAAATATAAATATAAATATAAATATAAATATAAATATGGACTGTCCATTTCACCATTCTAAGATAAAGGCTCTTTTTTACTTTACCCTTGTAACACACTTTATATGAGGATAACAATAATAACAATTTGAAAGCTTCAAATTATAGAACAAATTGGTGCCCAGTTTATCAGAATTTACATTTTTGCTTTCACTTCTAGTCCAGTTGAAGGGACATGTGCACAGACTGCCTGGGTGCCATCTAACATATTCAGGTGAGACAAATAGTATACTGTACATGTTTTGAGATTGTACCACCTTGTCCAGGAAATTAAAACAGGTTGGTGGCTAGGTACTTTACAGTGTCTCTATCTGATGTGTTAGTGATTAGGACTGATGTATCATCACATCCAAGAGCATTGGGGGGGGGGGAGAGCTGTTCTGGGTTTATAGACTTATCACGCTAGCACCCTATGGCCTGAACCTAAATACCTGCTATCATCATTCACCTTTCTCTGTGTTGAACTGCCACCATGGATATGGTATACAGTATTCTTTTAGATCAGCTGAGGAGCCAGAAACTGAAATATCTTGCCATGGTATTCAGATATATTTCTACTTTGTTAACCATCCTAATAATTATGTTTTAAATGATTAACTGCATCTTTCTGGGAAACAGAAGAGCATTTGTTTAATGCTTTAAAACTGTCTCTGTCTTTATATATGCCATGCCATGCCATGCCATGCCATGCCATGCCATGCCATGCCATGCCATGCCATACTGTAATTTAGTTAATACTGTACAGTAAACCCCCATTTTACATAAAAAGTCAATTCCATAGCTTTTTCCTTTATTCGATTCCCCCCCCCCCTGTAAAATAGGGCATTCCCACAAGAACACATTGAAAACAAAATGTTCCTGGAAACCCCCCGCCCCTAATAAAAATAAAAAACACTCTAACTTATCTCCAGACCACTCTACTGCCACCCACAGGGCCTGGAATAATTGCGGGTGGACTTTTATAGTCCACCAGGTGCAAAGTGTTCTGGGAAATCACGTTCTGTAAAATGAGATTTTTCTGTAAAATGGGATACATTTACAGCAAAAAAAAAAACCTTCTGTAAAATGGGTGCATAAGAGAAAACACAATGGAGCACCTTTTGCATTCATTATTATGCAATAAATAAAACCCGTTAATGTTTTAATGGACAAAATATATAGTTTAGAACATGCATGTTGCAGGAGAGAAAGGTACTGTACTTGAGAAAATAAGCTTGTTAGCAAAGCATTATTCGGATATTTCAAACATTAGGAGTTGTTTTTATCTTGTATCTGTTAATTCCGTGTCACTTTGTCTTAAACAGAAGAAAGCCACAGAAGATGCAACTGGTGATGCAGAACCCCTTTACATCCCCCCCCCCACAACAAAACTGTTAATGCATTTAATTGGTCCTCCCAGAGTAGTTTTGAAATATTGATAGATTTTAAAGACATCTGTAAATTATAAATAATTTTAAAAGTTCACATTTCTCTTTTGAATGCCCATTACAGAGTATTAGTTTTCAAGCAGTTTAATAAGTTATGAGACAAATGAGTGAGTTTAATGTGGGGCCACTGATGTGAGAAAAATGTGGTGCTTATATTATTAAAGTTGTAGCTTTTCCTGAACTGTTTATATTTCTACTGAGAGTAAATGGAGAAAACTCTGTAATTACCTATGATGCTCACCTTAAAGTAGCTTGAGGTTTTACATACTACAGTGTTTGCATTTAAGATTATAAAGATCATCATAGACATTCTAAAACTGCTTAGAATTGGGTATACACACACAGCAACTATAATTATAATCAATTGTGTGCTGTACAATTGCTACCTATGTGGTGTTTTATCTGTATATTTTGTATATTGAGTATGCTTAAGTTATGTGATTTATCAAGAAAGTAATAATGAATTATTTCTTTTACTAGTGTGAAACTGCCCAGCAATTTCAGAAAGTTTTACTTACTGAGCTGTCTTAATTTGCTCATATTTTTACTTCTCATTGAAACTGTTTCTAGTAGTTTTCTAGCCAATTGTACTTATTACTTACCCTATATACTCAAGTATAAATCAGTTTTTTGAGCCGCCAAAATGAGGTCCAAAAATAGGACTCAACTTATACTAGGGTCAACATAAACACTCAAAACATACCCACACAAATGTCTAAATTAATTAATTTTACCATATTTTCATGTATTTTAATTATTGAAACTTACTAGCAGCTGCTGTATTTTCCACTCCCAACTTAAACTAGGGTCAGTCTAATTTAACAAGTTTTAGAGGTCCAAATTAGGTACCTCGACTTATTTTTGGGACAACTCATAGTCGAGTATATATGGTAGATAAAAAGGATACTGTGTCCTGAAATGTGAAATATACATTACAAATTGTAGTTATACAGTGGAACCTTGGTTAACGTAATTAATGTATTCACCGGGACGTTTCTTACAGTGAGAATTACTTTAACCAAATTTCCCATAGGAATTGATTGAAAACCAACTAATCCATTCTGGGGGGAAATTATGTAAACTAAGCCACTATTTTCTATGTATTTCCTTTTGTTATGTGAATTTTATGTTAACCAAGCCATTTGTTAACTGAGGTTCCACTGTATGTAATATTATGGCAGAAACACTCAATTTTTAAACAAGTACATTACAGTCTGTTTAAGTCAGTGACATGGTCAGAGTTATTAATTCCCTGTTGTATATCATTTAATTTTGTTTTGGAATGTATATCAATAGGAGTGGAGCACACACTCACATGTGGTGTCTCTGATTTTATGTTAGTGTACATGTAAATATGCATGTCCGCGTATGTGATATACTAGTGTGTCTACATTTGTCCCACAGCTAGAATATATTGCTTTGTCAATTCTTTTCCTGTACAATATTTTCTTCCAAAGTAACCATTGTTGTAAATCCTGTCTCTGTTAAGGAACCTTACCAGGTTGTGCTTGCACATACATCATATTGAACCCCCTGGGCCCAAGGACAGTTATGGGCCCAAGGACAGGTCTGCCGTTACAGTTAACTAGCCCAGGTAGCAAAAATATATCAGCAAGAGCTGCAACTGGGAGGTGTCTGGCCCTCCAATGTACTGTATTTTCTTTTTAATCATGTTGTAATCCAGCAACTGTAGGCTGCTTGGAGACACCTAATTTTATAAGAAAGCTACTTGTTTTCTTGATCTCGCAACAGAAAAGCAGGAATCAAAAGCTTTCAATTTTGCTTTAGATACAGATTGGAAATTCAGGTTTTTCCATGTTACTGAAAACAACAAAAGTTGTTAATAATCAACCAGACTGCCTGCCTGAAGGGAATCTAATGAATAGCATCAAAAACTGTGGAAGAGACACTCCCATATTTTTTTTTAAAAAACACACAATATAGGTAAAGATATATACAGCAGAACCTCGCATAATGAAAAAACTCTGTTTCACAGAGCTCTTCGCGATGCGGTTTATTTTTCATTATGCGGTTCCCTATGAGAGATGCCCCGCATAACGGAAAATAATGTTTGTTAACTAGGGTTCCCATTAAGTGGGTATACCCCAGTTACTAAAAACCTTGCATAATGAACAAAAATTGTAATGCAGGGTATTGTCATTGCATAACAAACGCTTAGTTGTGTGAATTTTTAGCTACACGATGCATTCGTTATACGAGGTACCACTGTATATTTCATCAGTTTCTGGATTTCTTGCTGGAAATCTAGATAAGAAATGTGAATCATTTCCTTACATTCAAAGCAGGAAGTAATGTCTGTTAAGGCTGTTAACTAACTGTTGTCATAAAATGACCACCAACCTACTACAAATCTGGTGAGAGATGAGATTTGAGACTGTGTGTGTGTGTGTGGGGGGGGGGGGGTCTTCCCAGAAGCCCAAGTCAGTACTCCTGCTGATCAGGGCTTCTGGGAATTGAAGTCCAAGAACAACTGGAGAACCAATTTTGCTGACTCCTGCTCATCTAGACCATTAGGTTAAAATTAATCTATACTGTACTTCTTGATGGTCTTTGTGTCTCGCACATATGGGTTTTGCCTCAGCTGAGTAGTTGGCAGCAAACCAACCCCTACTCTTTCAAAACACATGCCCAAACAAATCTCAGTGTTTCCCCTCAGTTCCATTTCATCTGTTGGTGTTGTCTGCTCTGCCTGTGTCATTGGTGGCTTATAGCATCACATCGTATAGGCATCTGTCGGTCAGAGCTGAGGAGTTAGACCAATAGGGCTTTAAGACTAAGGATGTGCAAACAACAAGGGACAAAAGTCTTCCACTGCCTAATTTCTTCTTATCAAAAGAGTGTCAGTTACTTTTGACAGAAATAGGGAGGGAACAGCATTGTGCTGAGAGACGAGCTACATGAGAAATGGCCCCATAGATCCTTATCTTTCCAAAAGCAAGCAGAAATCTGTTATATTAAACCAATTAGCTAATGGGATGGTGAAGCATGTGGTATAGCCCTGTCATGGCACCTGCAAAAGCTTGGATGAATCAGGGAGGAAATTACCACTCTTATTGGAGTCACTCCTTTAGAAAGCATTTGTTTTCTGGCCTGGGAAGCAAATATATTGGTAATTGGATATAATTGAAAATCACCACCATCACCATCCTGCAACTTAATTCATTTTACCAGGTACAAAACTGCATTTCATTAGGAGGCACAACAAAATTTAAAAGGGGCAGAGAGGCATTTCCATGTTCTTTGTTTATATATATGCCAATTACAGAGTAGTGTTTTGAAAAGCACTCAAGCCCCTGTTGACTTCGATCATAAGTCTGTTAAGAGCTTTGGCAAATGTAGGCCAAAAGAAGGAGGTCTGTTTGTGTATCTAAATACAGGAGAACACAGATCCTACTTTTCGGTTGGAAAAACAGTCCAGCCTTAATGTGTGTATGTCATGCCCATTTCTGATGCTGAGCCACTGTGTTGAGAAGCGGCCCTGTTATTTCAGGGAGAAGCACCGGGGGATAAGATCACTTTCAAGACTGTGTGACTGTTGAGTTTGGCACATGAGTATCTGGCTGTTTGCACCATAAAGGTGCTTTGTGCTTTGATGCTCCTTCCCTCCCAGCCCTGTGGAATAACCCCTTCTGGTACTACTTTACCTTTCTGTTAGCTGAGCATTTTCCCCGTAAATATGACTGAACAGGTGTTACTTTGCCACTAACTGAGTTTCCAGCTGTCCTTCTCCAACACAGACTGGGCAAAAAATCTGTTGTTTGGTCCTATTAGGCAGCCTAGTGCTCTCAAGCCTGAGACGAAGGTCTTTCTTGCAGGATATGGTAGTTTTGTTGCCAGAAGATGGCCAGGAAGGTCTGGCTGGCTAACAAAGACAGTCCTTCAGCAGCTGGGTGTAGTTCCAGCTTAGCATTCCCTTTGGCAGCAACACAGAGAGTGCTGCAGTATGGCCAGCCAGCAAAATTAGGAAATAAGGACCTCTTTTATTTACACAGGCTGCTGAATCATGGGCATTCCTGTCTGCTTGGAGAAAAGTCAGGCAGCTCTGCTTTCCACTGGAAGTCTCAAGAGTGTTTGGTACTTTCATCTCGGAGTGTTCACACACTTGTTTTAATGTGCCTTATGGAAATGGTGAAACTCGGCAAATAAGAGCTGCTGTAGAAAGGGGAATCTTACCTACCTTTCAAATGCACTGACTATTCATTCAGATGTGTATCTTTAAATAGACTTCATAAGCCAGGCAGTTGACTTCTAGCATTTTTTCAATTGCACAAGCAAGGCTTTCCTTTGGAAAGTCAGCTAGTGTGAAGTGCCTGGTTCCCAAAATTAAAAATTAACATGGGCATGCTAAGTGCATCACACAGAAATACAGAATCTTTGCTGTAACACAAAAAAGGCATTTACAGTAAGTAGCACTTAGTGACTGGTTGCATTTAAAAGAAAATATGTGTGCATAACCTTATGTATGCACACTTGCACACACATGCACGTATGCACACATGTGTGGGCACACACATACAATGATTTAGAAAGGGAGCTATATGCTCCCAAAAAGATATTATAAACAACTCAGAAATCATGTGAAATTATTTAGGATACAATAGCTGAAGTCCAGTGATAGGTCATTATTAAAGTAGGCCCATTGAAGAAATACAATGTACAGAGGGGTTGGCTCATTGAATCCCCACTGACCAAGACCATGTGCTTACTGTAGTAAATTGCACATACACTGGGAATGGGATAAAATAAAACATATCAATTTGTGATAACTCCCTGACAGACAGTAATTCAAAATGGGTTGGGTTGGGACTGATTGACCCAGTCCACCACACAAGACATGTGATTTTATTTGAAATCATAGATGAATCCACCCTCTGAAAACTTCAAAGAGCAGGCTGTTATGCCTGTGTAGATGACCTCTAAGTTACTAATAAAAGTACAAGTTAATAAGAATAACCATGCATTTATCTCCCAACAAAACCATGGACTTCAGTGTATTCCTTTGTTCACTTTGGCCTGGATTCAGTGGAGTTGTTTTAGTGGCAGAAATGCCTCTATCAACAGCACCAGGATGATTCTCCACCTCCCTCCCTCCACATCCCATCCAGCCTCCTTTGCACATGCAAAATCTGCTTTGGAAGGCAGGAAAACATGCACTGACAGGTATTTGGCTCTATGGCATATTGCAAAGGGAGAGGGGAGGAAAGCCCCATTGTGCTAGTGATTGGGTGATAGCATGACTTTGGATTTAAGTTACTGTTAGGGACAAATGATACCTGGTACTATAGTAGATGATTCCTTATTAAGACTATTTTGTTTCATAAAATGCAGCAGCAGAGAATACATTTTTTGCCTCTTCTTATCCTATTGCCCTCTCAGTTTTCCCTGCTGAAAATCCCTTCCCCTGAGCAGTCTTACCTTGATTGAAGAAAAGTCATTGGTGTCTGTAAAATCAACTTGGGGAAGGCATTGATTTTATGTTGGGAAGCAACTCAACAAGAAAGGGATTAAAAAGTCCTTCTCTCCCCATCCCAAGTTCTCACATTAAAAAAGATGGTGGTAAGAGCAAATAGTAAGCAAATTCTCATTTCTTGCAATGAACTAAAGCAGTTGAACAACTATATAATAAAAACAACATTGGAAAGCACTCTTGTCAAGGTGTGTCTGTGTGAGATTGGAAGTCAATAATATCAATATAATTGTGTTAGAACAGGGGACCCCCGCCTTTTTATGCTGCAGGCCTGACCATGCCCGCTGGATAGCTAAGCGGGCTGGTCACATGGTTCCCTCCACTGTAAATGTTACTCTAAAATGCATCTGTGGCTGTTGTAAACACTTTTGTGTCAGGCACAGGTGTGTTTTATGGCTGTCATGGATGCTTCTGCCATTGTGTTGTCATCATCATAGGCCACATGAAGTGGTGCCTCAGGCTGGGTCCGGACTGTGGGCCATAGGTTGGCCACTCCTGTGTTAGAATTTTAGAAAGCAAAGGTGAGAAAAAAGGTATTTTTGTTACAAAAGTAACAGAAGAGAGATCATATAAAAATCTTAGCATGCATTTTGTATAAACCAGGAAGAGACTCAAAGAACCTTGGAATTCCATATAATATGTGACCTGAAATCAGAATTGATCATGACATAGCAAGAGGGCATTTCCTTACCTTGATAGTTGTGAGCCTGAAAGTTATTTTTCTTTTATTTCAACTCCCTGAATTCATTAACTGGCATTGCCACTGGTTATGCTGGATGAGAGATTCTTAGATCTCAATGCCCTAAAGGAACTTTTATAAGTTCTACATGGTGTTCAGCTAGCTTCTTTTAAAAGGCTGCCCAGTGTTTAACTGCTTTTAAGATCTTCTGGGTAGGTCCCTTTCTCAATTCAACCCCCCTCCCCCACGGCTCATTTGATGAGAAGACAAGGAAGGCCTTCTTGGTGTCTGCTCTAATCCTTTGGTATGCTCTGCTTCCAAAAGCCATGTTAGCTCCTTCCCTCTTCCCCTTTCACCATCCAGCAAAAATGTCCCATCCCATGTAGGCTGTTAAGCAATAAATTGTTTCTTTTTAAGGCATGGTGTAGTTATTGAATGTAGAGATTTTGAAATGTTTTAAAATTGTTTTAATGTTGATTTTAATATTGTCAGATATTCAACTGTTTTTAGTATTACCAGAGAGTAAACAAAACAAAACAAGACAAAAAATTATGGTACCTTAGAGACTTAACTGCTGCATTTTAATGTTAGCTTTCATTGAAGTCTACAAGATGGCCTGCAAGTCCCTAGCCAGCCACAAAGAGAGTAGGGCTCTGCTGGGGGGGGGGGGGTAGGAAGCACTCCCATTGGGCTGCCAGACAGAGGGGCAGGGTGAACTCTGTGGTGGGAGGAGGAAGGAAGTGCTCCAATTGGACTTCTGGGCAGAGGGGCAGGGTGCGTGTCCACAGAGAGGATGGGTAGGGACTTACGGGCCACCCTGTAGTTTGTCAGATATAAGAGTGGGACTTCATGACATCAATTTATATATAACAGGTACAGAGGTACACAGTGGTTGGCTAGCATAACAGATATGTTTACAAATCAGTGTGACTTTTTACAACTGGCAATAGCAGAAGATTTGCTGAGAAGTTATTCAGATTTGCTGAGAAGTTTGGCCCTGTTGAGTTGCAAATGATTAGTAGATGGATGCAAGACAAACATTGTGGTAATACACATTTGCTAATGAGTTTACCCTTCAGACCTAGCATCTATTGAGAATGGTGTGACTGACCCAGGCAAAGCACCAAGTTCTTCCTTTGTTTTGTGAGGTGGCCTGAGATTGTGGATGAGAATTCTACTAAGGGAAATTACAGCATTTAACAACCTGATTTTAGTATTATTTCTTAGGGTGATTTTAAAGGTGATTATTGTATAGTTTTGATTGTGAGCTATCTTGAGTCCCCTATGGGGAGAAAGGTGATGCCTAGCTATATCTATAGATTCTATATCACTATCTATTTTGTTGTTGTTGTTCAGTCGCTCAGTCGATTTTGACCCTCCGCGACCCCATGGACCACTTTCCACCAGGCACTCCTGTCCTCCACCATCCTCCTCAACTCGCTCAGTTCTGTGCCCATTGTCTCTATAATACCATCTAGCCATCTCATTTTTGGCCGCCCCCTTCTTCTTTTGCCCTCAACCTTTCCCAGCATCAAGGCTTTCTCAAGTGAGTCTTCTCTTCTCATTTGATGTCCAAAGTACTTTAGCTTCATCTTTACAATTTGACCTTCTAAAGAGCAGTCAGGGTTGATTTCTTCTAAGATTGACCTATTCTCCTCGCTGTCCAGGGGACTCTCAAAACTCTCCTCCAACACCACATCTCAAAGGCATCTATTCTTCTGCGCTCAGCTTTCTATATCACCATCTATATACAGTATATAAAACATTGTTCACTATCTTCTCTGAAGTCAGTATTCCTTGCTTCAGACTTTTTTTGGCTAGATAGTGAAAAAACAAAGAAATTATATTCAATATGCAATTGCTGAATAGCAACAAAAGGCTCATTGGCCTGCTTTTGTTCCCCTTTGGAGCAGCTCTCTACAGACATAATATGGAACAGAGCTGCTCTTCCTGAATTTCCCCATGTAGATTTCACCCAATTTGTATGTGCAGAGTTGCTTCCTTCTTTGAAAACCACCCTAAGTCTACTTTCCCCAGGAAATTCTTGTTAATTTCTATTCGTGCCAAGTGGGAAATCTTACCAGGTATCAATGCTACAAGAGATCCCTTTACAGTGTAGAAAATGTAGAATTTCACTTTTAAAATAGAGTTGCAATAATTAGCTTTCTACAGTCTTAATATTGTTTTAAATGAGATATCCTTCTAACACTAAGGTTATTATTCCAATGAATCATTTTGGGCCTGATTCAGAAAAACACACCAGAGCTGCTTCTGAATTCCATTAATCTCCTTTCCCCCCTCTCATTCTTCTTTTGAAAGGAATTAGAAAAAAGCGAAGGGAATTTTAAGTATAAAAAGAGAATACCAAAAATACAAACAGAGAGTAATCAGACACTAGCTACAAAAATAAACAATGTATTTTAATACCAGATCAGCAGTGATGTTCAATCATTTGGAATGCATCCCTACAAATATTTATTCAGCAATATATGATGTCTCTGCACCCAATAGAGCAGGTGTTCCCAACCTACAGCCCGTGGGCCAGATCTGGTCCATGGGTTGAATTCATCCTGCCCAAGGGCCGAATTGCTTCTGATGCCAGAATTGCCCTGCTATCACTGGAAGTGCTGAAATCGTATTTTCATAACGAAATGCCATGAAAATGTGACAAAATGTTTTAAAAAGGCTAAAAATTGTTTCTCCCTTGCTCCCTCTTCCAAGGGAAGTGGCAGAGGTGGGGAAAATGTCCAGTAATTTGGTGCAAATGCATGTGCCACTGCCAGGAAGAACCATGTGACCAGCCACTCAGGCCCCTGGCAGGAAAAGGTTTGGAACCCCTGTAATAGAAGATAAAACATTTAATATTCAACTGCTAAAAAGGTGAGAGCCTTGATGAGGCAGGGGCTTGAGTGGTCTAACTAGGCAGTGATGCCAATCACTTGTCAGTGATATTAGGCTTGGACTAAAGCTCACCAAAGTGTCCTCCATCAGATCCCTTGGACAAGGTGAAAGCAGAGAGCACACATCATGGCCTGCGTAGTGATATCCAAATAGCGATGACGTGATATCCAAATAGCTAAAACAAACCATGCAAATGCACTTGATTTCTCAAATCCATTCACATGTGTGGAATGTTGTTGTGGGGATGTCTACCTATGTGTGGACTCCTTGCTGAATAATGATTCCAAGGTGTTAAAAAGAGGGCTTCAAAATGGTTGCCTAAGTTGTTTCTTACACCAATGACGGTGTTTTCTGGCATAGGGAGGTCACAATATCGATCAATTAATATCTTAAAAACTTGCAATAAAATAATAGTTGTTCAGAACTGTTATCACAGAATATCTCAGATTTTGGACCCAAAATAATCTAGGATTACAAAAGACCTGAACTTTTGAAGATCTGACTGTGCTTTAAGGTTTTAGAAATTGTAGATCCATAACATCTGGAGCCCAAATTTTGAGAACAAAATTATGATATATTTTGGGAAACAGATGTAGTTAGACATACTGTATGCAAAATTTCCAGAAGTTAAGGGGAGATACTCAGAATGGAACAGTGGGTATGCACAGAATGCCATTATGGTAAATAAACACATTAACCCTCACCATGTTACCAAGCATGCTACTTTCTATAAATTAGAAAGTAGAAGCAAATGCCATTTTGTTAAGTCAGTCTTATTTCTAAGTAAACATACATACAGTAAGCCAAAATCGTTTTACTATCCACCTACCTAATTATGCTATGGTAGCAGAAACCATGCATCTTTGGGAAGTGAATTCATTGAAGTTAAGAAATCATGCCTAACATTATTACTTTTTATGATTCAGCTTACAACTGATAATGTTTCTTAACTTAATTTGTATAGCTATGCTAGAGGATTTTGGATGTACAATTATGCAGTATGTTAGAATCAAGGAAAACAATAAAATGTAACTAATTCAGTAAAAACAGATATTAATTTATTGCTTTTTGGAACAACAAAGCACACCTTTCATCAGGTGTTAAGCATGGAAGTGGGTTGTAATGTATAGTGACAAGTTTTCTTACTACTGTACAGGTATTCTGTATGTTTTCTTACTATTTAGACTAGAAATTTATAGCACATTTCCACCGCTGTAGATATTTTCCTCAGAAAGCTATTTTGGTCTTTAAGGCAAGAGAGAGAAAGAGAAAGAGAGACCTAAAACCTCAGCAAAATAAAAAGTTATGTTTGAATCACTTTTTGGAGTTCATTATGAAGTGTGAATGATATTATTGAAAATCTTTTCTTTATCTTACACTTGAAATATAGGAGTTGCAAGAACGTGTGCTTTTGTAGTGATGTGGTGTTGAAAGAATAGAAACAAGTCTCTGGACTTGATTCTCCAGAGAGCCAAGCCATATGCTTGAGGCTTTTGCCTCCCCCCCCCCCAACTGAGGCCTCCAGAAGGGGAGGTGATGCTGTTGCCTTCTCATGTTCTGAGAAGCTACAGGAAATATTCCAAGATGGGGTCCCTTCCAGCTTGCTCCTCTGTTCTGTGATTCTACAATTCTAGGGAGGGATTTGGAAGAGTGATAATTATGGCTTCTACTAAGGTCCAAAATATCGTTAAGGGGCCTCTGTGAATAGTGTATAATAGGTTTCCCTAAAACAGAGGTGGTGAACCTTTTAGAGACGGAGTGTCCAAACTGCAACCAAAACCCACTTATTTATTGCAAAGTGCCAACACGGCAGGGTGAACTCTATACTGGGGGGAGGGAGGAAGTGCTCCATTGGGCTTCTAGGCAGAGGGGCAGAGAGAATTCTGTGCTGGGGTGACAGCACATGTGCCCTCAGAGAGGGCTCTGAGTGCCCCCCTCTGGCACACATGCCATAGGTTCATCACCACTGCCCTGAAATATAGCCAGTGTGGGTATTCTTGCATGAAGTTGTTTAGTGCTTTTGAATACAACTTCCACAAGCCCCTTCCAGCAGAGGTAGTGATCAAGGATCATGAGCACAGCAGACCAACCACTCAGGAGAATATCCTTTGAGGGAAGATATTTTTAAGAGGAAATCTCATATCTTGTGATCTTTGGTTTCTCCCACAGTTACTTCTGACCTCTTATATCCTCATGCATGTTTTCTGTGATCATTATTCTTCCAGTAACATCTCTGGCAAGTGGAAAAAGGTCCCACATTCTTCAAATTACTTCTTGTTTTGCTGTCTCTTCTACTTGAAACACTTACATGCAGTCATGTTGTGCTAAATTTTGACTTGGGTGCTCATCACAACAGTCTTCGTAGCTTTCACCCTTCCCACCAAGTCCAAAAATGCAAGCAGGTGGATTAAGAGTGGATCTTTGGTAAAGATGATGACTCTTATTGCCCATTCAAAGCCAAATCATTGACAAAATAATTTGTATTTCAGCACAGATAGCATGCAACAATGTACTATTACTCAAAATATCATTTTTATTCCATTTACTGTGAGGCTATAGCTAAGAAGGAACACAGAGGGTTGAAACGGGTTGATAGGTGATCTTATAGTAACAGCTACTCAGCAGGTCTAAGGCAGGGGTTCCCAACATTTTCCCGCCAGGCGCCAGTTCCTGCCACCGACGCTCAGCTGTGCAGGTAGGAGCATGGCTGTGCCCACTGCTTATGTTTTTGGTGGTGGGACTGTGATCTATCAAACCATTTTTGCAGCTTCTTGCACATCCTCTTCTGATTTTCAGGGTGGCGGGAGCCTTTTCACTCCATTTTGGGATTATTTTCTCCACTGCATTTTAGCAGCCAAACTGCGGTGATTGGGAACTTCCTGGTTCTGTGCTGGGAGCCCAGGCACTGAAGTAAGCTCTGCCTGGCACCAGAAGTTCCCAACCACCGCCATTTGGCTGCTAAAACACAGTGGAGGTGGCAAATAAATAAATAAATCCCAAAAATGGAGCAAAAATGCTCCAAAAAGCCTCCCACTGCCCTGGGAAGCAGCGGAGGCTGTGCAAGAAGCTGCAAAAATTGTGCGATTGTCACTGTGGTAAGTGATGTACAGTAATACCCCGGATAACGATTGCATCGGATAATGCTAGAATCGGATAACGATGCAAGTTTTTTGGATAAAACTTGTATCGGATAACAATTCTTTTAGCGTTGTCCGATACAATGGTCTGCGAGTGTGGGTAGAACTACCCAATCCACCCCCCACCCGCAGCGGTCTCTGCCACTGCAGTAGGGTTAGGGAAAAGCACCCGCCTTTCCCCGACCCTACTGCAGTCGCAAAGCCTCCTTTTCTCTTTCCCTCCCTGTACAGGGAAGGGGGAAAGAGAGAGACGTGATTGGTTCTCTAGAGAACCAATCACATCTCTCTCTTTTCCCCTCTATGTAGTTTAAATACAGGGAGTGAAAGGGAGGGAGAGAAAGACGGAAGCAGTTCTTTTTTCCTCCCTGTATTTAAACTACAGGAAGAGAGAGGGTTGTGTTTTAAATACAGGGAGGGGAAGAAAAAAACACAACCCTCTCTCTTCCTGTAGTTTAAATTTAACCGCTGCGGGTGGGGGGTGGCTTTAAAGGCAGGGAGGAAAAGTTCTTTCCCTGCCTGCCTTTAAAGCGGTTTGTCCCTGAAGTCAGGGCTTTTTTTTTTTAGCATTGTTCGATGCATGCATCGGACAATGCTAAAAATCGGATAACGTCATGACTTGTGGAACCAAGTCATAGCGTTATCCAGGGTATTACTGTATTGTGACTTCCAGTGTGTGTGTGTGGGGAGCCTCTGGAGGTTCCAGGGTGGCTACCAAAGGCTGGATTAATGAGTTTCACAGGCTAGATTAGGCCGATAGGCCATAGGTTGGAAATAACAACAACAACAACAACAACAACAACAACAACAACAACAACAACAACAACAACAACAACAACAACAACAACAACAACAACAACAACAACAACAACAACAACAACAACAACAACCACCACCTGGTCTAAAGGCTCTGACTCTATAAGTGCCAGCTCCATTATGCCACCACCAGTATAACACAGCTTTCCTCCTTTCAATCCCTTCTTAAAATTATAAAGTTTATTATGCACTGTATAGTCCCTATGTTCTACAGGTTAAAATTCAGTAACATAGAGTCACACCTCATAAGTCTATTGATGTCATAAACTACCATCATATTTTGGTAATTAAATTCCTTTCCTCATCCCATTTTCTAAATTCCCTTGGGATCCCTTTGATCCTAGAGAAGTCTTTGTGATCTGTGAGATAGGAATGGCAAGTCTTAAATGTCTGAAAATTGCTGTAGGTGGCCAAGACAGGACCAGTGATGAGAACTTAGAGACATTTAAGATACAAACCCCCCATCCCAAGTTTTCTCTAAAGGAAACAAAAAAAACCTGGCTGAGGTAGGAAGAGTTTATATATTAAAATACAGCTGTTGCTGATGTCATCAGACTTAATGTGGTGTAACTTGTTTTTACCACCATGTCTATAACCAAGCCCTAAGTATAGTAAATAAAACAAATCTATATTCTTTCCCTGTTGACTCCCCTGTCTTGTTGTTTTCCCAGTCTTCAATTTTGTATTATAAGGTCCTCCTAAGGAACTGATGTCTTAGGTTTTACAAAGAGCTGTGTGCATTGATGGTGCTAATGTAAACAAATGTATAAACACTGGACCTCAGGGAAACAACTGGTAGGTTTTATCTATTGTTGGAATGGATTGGTTGATATTTAGAGTTCATCCTACCCAAACTTTCTTGTGGAAGCTTCATTGAAATGAATGGGAGTTGTTAAAAGAGAAACTGCCCATCAATTCCAGTGAGATTTGCAAAGGAGAATGGAGACAAAAGATTAACCTCATGAATGTTTTTCAATTAGTTTAACAATACATCTCTAGAAGAAACAGTGTTTGAAAGTTAAGGCTAAAGTTTAATTCTTTTAAGGTGCTGAAGATGTGTCTCTGGTGATATTCTGTGTGTTGTAGGCCCCATAGGAAATGAGATGTTTGTTTGCATGTTTGTTTGTTTGTTATTAGTAGAACAGCTTAGGGACCTTGATAGGAATCAGGCCCTTAGAATAATGCAGAAGAGACACAAACTTGTCTGATGTTCAAATTGTGCTCAAAAGCATTGTTGCGATGGGCATGAGTCCAGGAACAAATATGATTGTTTTCTGAGAGATGGCTGCTGTCTGCCCTTGATAGTGAGATGATGTTGTTACCAGTTGTGAGATGCAGGAAAAGGAAAAAATCCTCATCTGTTTCCTGTGGATAAGCAGAAGATTCATAATCTAGTAAAATCTTACCACTTTTTTATAAAGCAGACTTGGAAATTTTCTCTTAAAGCCACTTCTGACTGTTTCGTTGTGTGATAACTGGCTTTCTAGAGATTGTAGGTTTTAAGGAATTTAATATTTTTTGTGGAATGCATTAAATAAATGGTTTCCCAAAGGGCTTATTCATTCTCTTTCCCCTCACCCATTAATGTCTTTATTCCAACTGACTTCATGCTGAAAGAAAAGTTATGACAATATTACTTATCAAATAAACTAAACTGTTTTATTTTACTTCAGCTGTCAGGTGTTTTATTTTCCATAGAAGCATTTCTATACAAAAGAAATGGTTTTGTTAAACTGTTTTCCTGTGGAAGCCTCACTGAAAATGAATGGTATAACTTCAGTCCATCTCAGTGGACTTGTGAAAGGAAACCTTCTAGTGATCTGAGGCCTTTGAAGGTCTGTTACCCTGTGAATAAGACTTCTGTCATTTTCTATATGTCATTTTACTCCAAATGTATAAATACCTTACACAGGTATATACCTTACCTGATTCTGAACTTTGTACTTCATCCCACTGGAAAAGGTGGACTGTGATTCATAATCATTAATGCTAAATTAAATATGTTATAATTAAAGCTGTCACAAAAGTCTTTTACAATGAAGTAGGGCAGCTACCTCTTTATAAACTTCTGAGAATCCATTCACTGATAAAGAGAGAACTTAGGTTTTTATAAAAATATGTGCAATTTTGATATATCAGAATACATTGATTTTGAAATAACTAATGTTTGAACCTAGCAGTAAGGGAAAACCCTTTAAAATTTCTACATGAAGAGCCTGTCTCTGTCCCAGCTCTTAGGGACATGAAAGGAGCCTCATTTAGGTGTTCCCTGAGCAGAGTTTCTTCTGCAAAAATCCTTTCAACCCAGAATAATTTCTGACATGAAATTCTATTATATTGTAGGGAGTACTCTTAAGTGCACCTCTGCCAGCAGAACAATACCCTGATGCAGCTGAGTTCTCTATTACAACCATGAAAAATGACTTGGCTTAGATGCATGTTCTATCAACAGTATCCCAGTAGTGATGGTGGGCAAAATAGGGTGTATTCAGGACAGCCATGGTTCCACAGAATACACACAATCATTCTTCCTTTCAGAAAAGCCAAAATCAAGCTGGACCTGCATGCCTTGTGGGAAGAAAAAGTGAATAATTCTGTGTGTGTGTGTGTGTGTGTGTGTGTGTGTGTGTGTGTGTGTGTGTGTGTGTGTGTGTGTGTGTGTGTGTGTGTGTGTGTGTGAGAGAGAGAGAGAGAGAGAGAGAGAGAGTGAGTGTGAGTGTGAGTGCTGTCTGCATCTGCATCTGCATCTGCAGATGTTTCTGTGGACATGTGGCAGGCATGCCTCAACACCAGAGTGCACAGAATGCTGTTTACCTTCCCACTGAAGTGGTCCTTATTTATCTACTTGCAATTTCTTGCTTTCTAACTGCTAGGTTGGCAGGATCCACAGGATAGCATTCTGTTAATCATTTCAAGATGCTCGCTCACAGAAGTCTTTTGCAGGAGAAGATTTCTGTCTGAAAGGAAACCTACATACTTTGTTTTGGCCCCAGTATAAAGCTCTGAAATGAAGTAATATAATGGCTAAGCGGTTTGGATTACTATTTGGCGTGTGTTCTTGTTTGTCTTTTCATTGTTACTCATAAATCCTTCAGCTTCTACCATAACAATTTGTCACTTGTTCCTGTTTCCAGTTTTGTCTTGTTTTTTAACAAGTTGCTTTGTCTGTGATCACCTAAATGTTCATTCCCTGTTTTACTAAGGAAGTCCAGCCAGTAAGGTTTTACAAAGAGGAAGAAATGGTGGGCAACCTCTTGAACTCTAAAAGAACAAAATACGTTGCTTGAATCTAGCATTTGTGAGTTCATTCTCTTTGCTTAATGATAACCGACTCAATAAATATAATGCCTACTCTTTTATTTTTGGTCATGTGTTAATTCTCTTGCTGATTACTAGCTTTCAAGTCATCTGAGTACAAGTGGAGGCCCCCAATAAAATGTGGTAGTATTTCCCAGCTCCCACTAGGAATGTTCCTGTTGAAGGATGCAGTCAGTTGTCAGTTGGGGGGGGGGAGAGAGAATCACGGAAACATTGCTCAGGTCTCACAGGAAGAAGAGACTTGAGGAAACTAGTCAGGGTGTATGTATTCCTCTCCTTCCTTCCTGAAATCCCCCATTGTACAATGCGATGCCAGAGGTTCAGAATAAGAGATTGCTGCTCCTATATAGCAGGAGAAAATGTCCCTTATGCTCATTTCCTACTATCTTGGATTTCCTCAAATAGTGAGAGAAAGAAAGTTTGGCACACTGACACCTCTTTCCAGAACCTTATATATTTTTTGTGATTTAACTGCTCTGAACATTCCAAAAGTCCCAGAAGGTGTTGTCTATTTGAGGTTTTTAAAATAGTCTTTGTTGGCTGTTTGGGGTTCGTGAAAATTTCTTTTCTGTTTAACTTAAATAGTATAGTACTATGTGCTCAGCCCACCCCCCACCCTCGTCACATGTATAGTGCAGAATCCTCTTGGGTTTTTACTGTTTTTGCAATGGTCCTTGGATTTGCAGTTGTTCTGTCTTGACAGTTGTGCAAAGACATCTTCAGTACCTTTTGCACATGAAAAATCTCCATTGTTTTCACAACACAATATATAGCTTGCATAACTGCAACATAGAGATTGTGACATCTGTGAGGCATAATTTTTCAGACCTGTTTCACAGAGTTCCACCATTAGTTACCACTTTCTTTATTCTTCAGTGATCCCATTTAATTTCAAAACTATCCTTGTTGCCCTCTACTAAAATCAGTGTTACTATTATGCCTTCTACTTATTTTATTTTTATTTTTAATTGTTTGATTTATATGCCACCTCAATTACTTATAGCAACTGTGGGCGGCTCACAACAAAACAATACATCACCGTTACAATATCAAATAACAAAGTATCAAAAACAAGAACATTTCAAGGAATGGCAAAGTCCTACCACACACAGCTTTTTTTTTTTTGCCACGTTTTTTAAAGCATTAGAATTTATAATAATTCACAAGCTATGTTGCTTTAAAGAACCAGTTTTTTTTAAAAAATGTAATGTTAAATTACCTTTAAAATTAGGGACTGTGGAGGCTCAGTGGTTAAAAAGCTTGCCTTGTTAGCTGGAAGGTCAGCAAGTTGGCAGTTCAATACCTGAGTACAGTAATACCTCGGATAAAGTTTACCTCAGATAATGCTAAAATCACATAACATTAAGTAATCTGGAGAGGAGAATTGGATCGAATAACGTTAAGGTCGTATGGGATGGATCGGATAACAATCGCTAAAGCCTGTGCGGTTACAATGTATCTCTATGGAGCTTTAACGTTATCCGATCCATCCCATAGGATTTTAACATGGGTCGGATAACACTAAACATCGGATAACACCAACACTTGTGGAACCAAGTCTTAGCATTATCCAAGGTATTACTGTACTGCATGAGAGAATGAGCTCCTGTCTCTGTCCCAGCTCTTGGCAGTTTGAAGCAAGAAATTGCAAGTAGATAAATAGGAACCACTTCAGTGGGAGAAGATATTGGGGACATGAAACAGGTGTCCCTTGGGTGTCCCTTGAGTGGAGTTCCTCCAGCAAAAATCCTTTCAACCCAGAAAACACCTTTGTGTGCTTCTGACATGATTTTTTTAAAAAAAACTTTAAAATTAAATTTCTAGGCATTTAAGTGACTTAATTTTAAAATAATTAAATTTTTTATTTTACTTTTTAGACATTTTCCATAAATATGAAGATCATTTTAAAGCTGATGCAGAAGAAACATTACATATATTAAAACCTGAATTTTGATAAAGTTGTCAATGTATAACAGAAGACGAACTAACTGGAAAAAAACAAGAAAACTTTGCACACAAACAGACTATTTCATAGCTTTTTCTGGTCCTATAGTTTGATTTTAAAATAACGTATAAAAGTGGATGGATGTGGGCCCACAAGGTAACTCATCCTTACCAATGTATGTTTGTTTTTTGCTACACTGTAGGCATTGATATGCACTTTCTCTCATACACATACAGTACTTTATTTTTAAAAACAATCTGAACAGGAGATCTTTAAACACTTGTTTTCTCTTACCCATTTGCAGATGGAGTAGACCTTGAGGATGATCCCTCCTGTTCATGGCCAGCTTCTTCACCTTCCAGCAAGGACCAGACTTCCCCGAGCCACGGGGACGGTTGCGATTTTGGTGAAGAAGAAGGTGGCGCAGGATTGCCCTACCCATGCCAGTTTTGTGATAAGTCTTTCAGCCGCCTCAGCTATTTAAAGCACCACGAACAAAGCCACAGTGACAAGCTCCCTTTCAAATGCACGTACTGCAGCCGTCTCTTCAAACACAAACGTAGCAGAGATCGCCACATCAAACTTCACACGGGAGACAAGAAGTACCACTGCAGCGAGTGTGATGCAGCTTTCTCAAGAAGCGATCATCTCAAAATTCACTTAAAGACTCATACCTCGAACAAGCCATATAAGTGTGCCATTTGTCGGCGTGGATTCCTCTCTTCTAGTTCACTTCATGGACACATGCAAGTCCATGAGAGGAACAAAGATGGTTCTCAGTCTGCCTCTCGGATGGATGACTGGAAAATGAAGGATACTCAGAAGTGTAGCCAGTGTGAAGAAGGTTTTGATTTTCCTGAAGATCTTCAGAAGCACATAGCAGAATGCCACCCTGAGTGTTCCCCAAATGAAGACAGGGCTGCTGTTCAGTGTGTTTACTGCCATGAACTCTTTGTAGAGGAAAGTTCGCTTGTAAACCACATGGAACAGGCTCATAATGGAGCAGAAAAGAAACATATGTGCAGTATTTGTTCAGAGAACTTTCATACTGTTGAAGAGCTCTATAGCCACATGGATAGTCACCAGCAGCCAGAATCATGCAACCATAGCAACAGCCCCTCTTTAGTGACTATTGGCTATACCTCAGTATCCAGCACCACACCAGATTCAAACCTCTCAGTGGACAGTTCAACTATGGTGGAAACGGCTCCCCCAATAACAAAAAGCCGTGGAAGAAAACGAGGAGCCCAGCAAGTGGCAGATATAACTGCGCCTTCAAGCAAGCATGCCAAGGTTACCTACAGCTGCATTTATTGCAACAAACAATTATTTTCCAGCCTTGCAGTACTGCAGATACACCTGAAAACTATGCATTTAGATAAACCTGAACAAGCCCATATTTGCCAGTATTGTTTAGAAGTGTTACCTTCACTTTACAATTTGAATGAGCATCTTAAGCAAATACACGAAGCCCCGGATCCTGCACTGATTGTTTCTACCATGCCTGCTATGATATACCAGTGTAATTTCTGTTCAGATGTTTTCAATGACCTCAACACTCTTCAGGAACATATTCGATGTACTCATGGATTTCCAAATCCAGTTGCTAAAGACAGTAATGCATTCTTTTGTCCTCACTGCTACATGGGGTTTCTTACAGATTCTTCCTTGGAAGAGCATATTAGACAAGTCCATTGTGATCTCAGCAGTTCCCGTTTTGGTTCCCCTGTGCTAGGCACCCCTAAGGATCCAGTTGTAGAAGTATATTCTTGTTCCTATTGTACGAATTCTCCAATATTTAATAGTGTTCTTAAACTGAATAAGCATATAAAGGAGAACCATAAGAACATTCCATTAGCGCTAAACTACATCCATAATGGGAAGAAGTCAAGAGCCATGAGCCCCTTATCTCCTGTGACTATTGAGCAGAGTTCACTAAAGATGATGCAGGCTGTAGGTGGTGCCCCTCCACGCCCTGCTGGAGAATATATTTGCAATCAATGTGGTGCTAAATACACTTCACTGGATGGTTTTCAGACTCACTTAAAAACACACCTTGACACTGTCCTTCCAAAGCTGACCTGTCCTCAGTGCAACAAAGAGTTTCCAAACCAAGAATCCCTGTTGAAGCATGTGACCATCCATTTCATGATAACCTCCACTTACTACATCTGTGAAAGTTGTGATAAACAATTTACTTCAGTGGATGATTTGCAGAAACACTTACTTGATATGCATACCTTTGTATTTTTCCGTTGTACTTTGTGCCAAGAGGTATTTGATTCTAAAGTCTCCATTCAGCTTCACCTGGCTGTGAAGCACAGCAACGAAAAGAAGGTGTACAGATGCACATCTTGCAACTGGGATTTCCGCAATGAGACAGATCTGCAGCTCCACGTTAAACACAACCACCTGGAAAACCAAGGAAAAGTTCACAAATGTATTTTTTGTGGTGAGTCTTTTGGTACTGAGGTGGAGCTTCAGTGCCACATTACGACACACAGCAAAAAATACAATTGCAAGTTTTGCAGCAAAGCCTTCCATGCAATCATATTATTGGAGAAACACTTGAGGGAAAAGCATTGTGTTTTTGAAACAAAAACTCCCAACTGTGGAACCAATGGAGCATCTGAGCCCGTTCAGAAAGAAGAAGTAGAGCTGCAGACCTTGCTGACCAACAGCCAGGAATTACACAACAGCCACGATGGTAGTGAAGAAGATGTGGATACATCTGAGCCTATGTATGGATGTGACATTTGTGGAGCAGCCTACACCATGGAGTCACTTCTGCAAAATCACCAGCTACGAGATCACAACATCCGACCTGGGGAAAGTGCCATAGTCAAGAAGAAGGCAGAGCTCATTAAAGGGAACTACAAGTGTAACGTGTGCTCTCGGACGTTTTTCTCTGAAAATGGACTCCGTGAACACATGCAAACCCATTTGGGTCCAGTGAAACACTATATGTGTCCAATATGTGGTGAGAGATTCCCATCTCTTCTTACTCTCACTGAACATAAAGTCACACATAGCAAGAGCCTAGACACTGGGAACTGCAGGATTTGCAAAATGCCACTGCAGTGTGAGGAAGATTTTTTGGAACATTGTCAAATGCATCCTGATTTACGAAATTCCTTAACAGGATTCCGCTGTGTAGTGTGCATGCAGACGGTGACGTCCACTCTAGAGTTGAAGATTCATGGGACATTTCACATGCAAAAAACAAGCAGCAGTTCTGTTGTGCAGTCTACAGGACGAGTGCAGCATCTTCAGAAACTGTACAAATGTGCTTCTTGCCTGAAGGAATTCCGTTCAAAGCAGGAGTTGGTGAAACTTGACATCAATGGTCTACCATATGGTCTGTGTGCTGCTTGTGTTAATCTCAGCAAAAGTGCTAGTCCAAGTGTCAACATCCCTTCGAGCAGTAACAGACAAGGCATGGGCCAGAATGAGAATTTAGGTTCCACTGAGAGCAAAAGTAAAGCAGGAGGGTTGAAGACTCGGTGTTCAAGTTGCAATGTTAAATTTGAATCAGAAAGTGAACTTCAGAACCACATTCAGTCTGTCCACAGAGAACTTCTTCCAGATAGTAATAGCACACATCTGAAAACACCGCAGGTATCTCCAATGCCCCGAATCAGCCCATCACAATCTGAAGAGGTAAATCATTCTCTCTTTCCTCCTCTTTCCACTCTCCACCTTCCAGTTCTTTAAAAAAAAATATTTTTAAAAAAATACATATTTTCAAAAAAAAAAAAAAGTTAGCTATTTACCAGGATGTTCTTATCCTAAATGTGTAGTGTATCTCCCATATAGCCATTAGCTAGCTAGCAATTACTTGCTTCTTGATAAGCCTTGTGTTTTGGCTTGAATGGTGCAGAGTAGGACTAATTCCAGTCTCCCTAGGATATTGTCTTCTTTATCACGGAAGAGAATAATCTTGCCAACACAACTGAGAGCTGGAATCTTAGCTGTGGCTCATTTTGAGTTGGAATCCCTAGTTCTGAGTTATGCTTACGGCACAGAGTGTTAATGACATAAAAGTAAACTACATCAAGCCAAAGCTTTGGCATGCAGAGTGCTGTTTTTTGAAAATATTTGTGAGCAGCAGAGCAGGAGGGCTATTTTTGTAAATTATGTTGTTGACATTAATTTTCCCCTGTCTTGCTCTACTTTGATTAAAAAGAAACACCACAGTGTAACACCTACTTTTGCTAAAGGGCAAATTAGTCTTTTCATTGCAATTCAATTTGTGTGTGCATGTGTGTATCTATGCAGTATTTTTGCTGGAGTTTTTGTTTTGTTTTTTTTGGACAAAACATCATGGTAGGCATTGAATGATAAATAGTTTTTGAAAAGTGACGTGTAACATAAAATTGTTCAAATGGGAATGTCCGTGGGCTATTAACAAGATGATATTCCTGTTGCAGATTAATTAATTCGCAATGAATGTTGTGGCTTTTTTCTGTTACCATGCCCGCTAATATAAATTAGAATTGCCAAAGTGGCCATTGCTAAACTGAGCATATTTAAATGCAGATTATTTAACCCAGGAGTTCTCAATCTTTATAAGCTGCAGGGGAGGGGAGTCTTGCTCCCTTAGACAGCTTCTAGGGCTGGATGGCCATTTTGCCCTTCTTCCACCACATGGTACTTTCTGGTGTGGTGGAGATAGTGGTGGGCCACATGAAATGATGCTATGGGCCACAGGTTGAGAATCCCTGATTTAACCCTTATGCAGTGGGCAGGAAGAATATGGCCTGTGGAACATAGTCAGTTGCTTTAAGTCTTGCTCTTCAATCTTCCAAGGACAACAGCAGCAGCACATGCACATTATGTATACATCTCCTGCTGGGACCTGTGAAGATAGTAGCAACGGGGAAACTAAGCAGCAGTCACAGCCAGACAAACTGCCAAGAGAGGCCAGATGCATCCAATATAGCCACACATTGTCCATGCTCGATCTAGCTCTATGATCTGCTTACTTAAATTGAAAGGAAGAAGGTAGCTTCATTTCTTCTTCTCAAAAGCATGTTTATGAGTAAGGTCCCATTAAACATGCTTAGGGTTCCAACCTTAAGCATGTTTAATGGGACCGTATTCATAAATGTTTCTTAATCATTGCAGTGTGTTTTTAAAACTCTGATTATTTATAAATAGAAAGTCACCAACAGATTAGGAAAAAGTACCAATCACAGCATCTTTCTCAACAAAAATCAGTGACTGAAGCTTTCCAGGATGTGGGAATGAAAATACACATATCAAATTGTTGTTAAAAACTAAGTTATACAAAGCAAAAAATAATAATGTTGGCAGCCTGATTGGAGATCAAGAAATTTAACTGAAAGGAAAACAAGCATCTTTTTCATCTGAAGACTTAGATAATCAGAGCATAACCTATCAGAAGAGACCAGTACTAAAGCAAATACTATAGCAATCCCATAATGAGTTAATTGACTACTATGAGAAGATAGTAGAAGAATGTTTTCCTATGGACAAACATAGAAGCAATGATATACAATATGCTGATTTGTGTTGTATTAGCTTTATTACCATTTTTTCAATGATGCTTCCAATAGAGAATGCATTTTATCTTATAGAATATCAAAAAACAAAATAAAATAAATAACACTGCAGCACTTTAAATACTATGCTGTATTTTTATTGTTAGGTTTCGTGGATCAAGTCCATTTCTTCAGACAAAGAGTGAAACAGGCATGGTTTTTATATACCAAATTCAGGGGGTCAAAGGGAGAAGGGTGTGGTCAAGCAAGATGACAGACAAGCAAGCACAACAATACAGCTTCACACAGCCATTAGCAACAATAGATTATTCAGATTGCTCTAAATGACTCCCTTTCAATCTCAAGGTTGCTGAGAAAGCCCATTCTGGTCTCTGATCAACTTTTGACCTGCATGTCAGAAAACTGACAAAAACACTGTACCTGGTTACTTTCTGTTTTGCTAAAGAGAATTGGCAGGAAAGTTGTAATATAATATATAGAATCATATAGCAATCTGTGTATGAAATTTGATAATGTCCCATTATCAAATTATTTCTATTTTATAGAAATATCTTTGTTCTTCTTAGGTGAATTGAAAACACTATATGCCAGAATTAGACCTTTTAGGGAATCAGGTACCTTGTGGTGCTCAGAATATGGTCCAGAGACTGCAGTTGGTACTAATAAGAGTCTATAGAAGAAGACTGCAAAGAGAGAGAGAGAGTGTTCAGTAATGCTGATTTAATATTTTACGTGTGTGGAAAAACACTGCTAGGTTTCCACTTGAATAATTGAGAATATCATATCTTTTACAAGGAGCCCAATGATATTTTTGGTTTACATGTACAGAAACATTTTATCTGGATAGTGGGGCTTAATGGTATTGCTCCATTTGGCATTTCAGATGGGCTTCACGTGGAATATCAGATCCATCATTGGACATTATCTTTCAAACAGGTTATGTATCAACTGAAGAAGTCTCAGGGGAATAAAGGAAAAAATTATACAATTCTCAAGCCAGATTTATAGGAAAGCACTGGTAAAAATAGATAATATAGATCAGTGTTTCCCAACACAAAGAAAGTTTTCTCCTTAATACTCACTGATGAACTAGAGCAGTGGTGCCCAAACTATGGCCCACATGCCCAATTAGGCTTATGCATATAATTAATCAAGCCCAAGTTGAGTACCTGGGCTCTACTAGGACCGCCCCCACCTCCTGACATCACTTACAATGTCAGCCTTGGCAGCGGCGGCGGCAAAAATTGTGCTTTGTCACCACTGCTCCAAGCAGCCTCTGGCTCGGTCTCCTCACTTCAGCAGCCTTTGGGGACATGAATCACTGTGTTGGGGAAAATTTTGAAGCCTTCCCCCCTTTCAAAATCAGTGGCACTAGGAAAACCCCATGGTGCGCTCTGGCCGCTGAAGTGAGGAGACCAAGCCAGTGGCTGCTCGGAGCAGGCGGGACAAAGCACGATTGCTGCCATTGCCGCGGCTGACATCGGAACCGTCAGTGAAAGGAGCAGCCCGCCTCCAGCCCTTGCACCTGTGTGTCGGGGCCGGGACCGGCCCAGGGGAAACAAAGTTTGGGGATCACTGAACTAGAGGGTAATGACTCCAAACGTGGTCTGTATCCTAATGGAAAGACCCAAATACCATATATAATTAGGCTAGGATGGCAGTAAAACACAATGGTTTAAAAATCAGAATGATTTAATTAATTAATATTTGTACAAGCTCCTGGTATATGAAAAATCTGCTTCTGCAATATCATTTTAAATTTAAAATATCGCACGTATAGCTCATAATCTACGTTTTAAAAATGGAGCAGTTTCTTTTATTACTCACAGCTGCACTACAGTCCTCCTGTTTGAACAGCACAAAAAGCCAGTTGTAGCTTAACTTACTTTTATTGCCTGTTTTGATTGTTGTTTTCCTGATAAAAGAAGTGTTTTGCAGCATAGTTATCATTGCATATGGTCAAGTGTTTTGCTTCCCATTCAGGTACAGAGTGACAGATAGGGTAATAGCAATAGTCTGATAAAGACTCAGAGTAAAGTATATAGGAATCCTAAAGAAGGTACTAAAGGGCGAGGAGCATCTAACATGCTATATTTACCAAATAGAACTGACATAGATTTCAAAGGTGAAATGAAGGAATGACGTTCGTAGGGTTTTCTAAGGTGATGCAGATTTATAAAATCTTAAACAGCTCATCATGTTGCCTCAGAATCGCAAGAGCTTTTTACAAAATTTGCAATAGGCGCAAGTGTTGAAGGAGTGTTCTCCAGTGTACACTTGCAAACTGTTACTTTTATTGAGCACAGCTGTTGACGATTGTTGGTGAAAAGAGTGGTTGTTTGCTGGAATGCTACCTTATTGTCTTATATAACATTGTGTTGTGACAGAACAGCTGTGGGAAAAGGAATGAATGAATGCATATCACAGGTATAAAGTATAATTACATTAGTGCACTGCCATATATGCTTATTGATCAAATAGCTAGTGTGCAACTTTTTAAAAATGCTATATATTTCTACTGTAATCCATTTCCTCTGAAAATAACTTTTCCCAAGACAGAGGTTGTGTGGTCTGCATATCTGGAACACAAGGAGGCATGGATGGGGAGACCCACCCAAATTTTCATTGACATTTGTTATAGCCCAGAATACCCTAAAAAAGGTTTATAAAACTTCGGAGCTGGAAGATTTTGCCTAGGAGTCAGCAAGCAGAGGTGGCAATGGAAACCTAAAGGAAAGATCCACATTCTTACTGGTGTGTTCTCATATTTTCTCCAGCCTCCCAAATGGTGAATTCAGAGGTTTCTCATCTCTGGCCAAGCCAGAGGTTTTAGCTCTTGTCTGTAAGGAGGGTTATAGTCTGAAGAAGAACCTTTCAGGCCATCTTGTGTGCTTCCATGTTCATTCTGCTTTGTCTTTTTATCAGATGGTAAAAATCTAATAGAAAGTTGCAACCAAAGTAGGTGCATGAAATCAGGGGATGTTTATTGAGTCAGTTCCTCTGTAAGCTCCATTGATTCAGCGGATCTACTCAAGTGGTGACTTGGTACTGTATTTATGCATCTCTTTCCATGTGTTTTACACTAGTTTGTTTTTGAATTTGTTGTACCTGGATGATCTTTCTTAGTCAAGATTTCTTAGTCTCAAGCTGTCTGCCTGGTTTCTCCTGATCACATGTTGTGCTAAATTTGTGCTGGAAACATGGGCATGCAGGTTATCATGCTTCCAGAACATCCTCACCACCTAGATGTATACTAGACCTTTCAGTATGTGAATGTCTGAAAAGAATGTTGTAGGTATATGTGGCAGAGTTTGGTCATTGCCTTACAGTTGTACTGATCAATACACAAAGATATGGAACACTGTAGGCTATAGGGGGAATATTTAGAAGGCATGGATTATATGTGTATCCCTGTCTGCATTGCAAATTTAGTCTTATACATGCTCATGTGATCTCCTCCATAGGGCTCTGGTATCTTTCATATGTAAAAGAAACAATGCATTGCTATATTGAATTTTTTCCTGCATACTATACTTCATAACTGACCATATGTGTTACATATGTCTGACATGGTTGAGAGTCTATGTCTTTCTCTGTCTTATTTATTAATTTAGTCAGTCAGTCTGTCAGTCAGTTAGTTGCACAAGCTTAAAACAAGTAGAATCAAAAACACAATAATAATTTCGTGTCAGAAATTAATCTGGGTTGAAAGGATTTTGCAGAAGAAATTCTACTTGGAATGCCCAAATGAGACTTCTTTCATGTCCTCAAGAGCTGGGACAGAGATAGGCACTCAGTCCATCATGCATTACCTGGGTCTCAAACTGCTGACTTGCCAGCCTTCCAGATAACAAGTTGAGCTTCTTAACCACTGAGCCACTGCAGTGCTAAAAAAAATAAATAAAAAGACACTTTCTGGTCCTGAGCCCTTTTGGCACACAGTCCTCATCAGCCCCAGGCCAGTTTGGATGAAGTTGCCCTCCATCAAGATGGATTCAAGTGGGACTTAATCCACTTGAGGACCATCACCCTTCCCTATGGACTTCACCACCGAAGATCATTAGTCCTCAGGGTTGTCAGATTAGTTAACTGCTGCCTGACAGTCAGTGTTGAGTCATTGGCAGTATGGTCTACTCCCATGATGGCAAACCTTGGCACTCCAGCTGTTCTTGAACTTCAGTTCCCAGAAGCCCTGATCAGCAGGAGTGCTGACTCAGGCTTTTAGTAATTGAAGTCCAAGAACACCTGGAGAGCCAAGGTTTGCCATCACAGGTTGCTCTATTACCATAGCAGGATAACCTTGCCAGACACGTAAATCCATATATAAAACCCTATAATTAAAATATATCATTGATTTTTTTAAATCAACTGTAAACAAACAAGGCAAACAACCCTAAAAACCAGCATTTAAGGATTCAGTTAAATGCTAAAAGTTTGCCAGAAGATGTGGGTCTTCAGCAGTCAAAAGAAGGATGGGGAGCAGGCAACCTAACTTGTGGAAGGAGTATATTCTACAATTTGGCAGCTGCCACAGATAAAGCCCTTTTTGTTTCAAGCATATCTCTGATGACAATGGGACCGAAAGGAGGACATTATCTGAAGATCTTAAGGACTAAGAAGAGTCACATGAAGAGATACAGTCCTTTAGACATCCTGGACCCAAACTGTATAAGGGGTTTATAAATAATGACAAGCACTTAGAAATGGCCTGGAAACAGCCTGGGAGTCGATGCAGTTGTAGCAAAGAGTTACATATTGTAGCAAAGAGTTGTAGCAAAGAGTTACTGGGGCATGTAACACAAGCATCCGAACAACCAGTGAACAGGCCAAACAGTAATCATATCATGGTTGAGAGTCTAAGTCCAAAATTAAACATTATCTAAACACCAAACAAAAAGTTGACTCCAAAAGTTCAGATGCTTGTTACAATTGCTAAACAATTTCATGAAAACTGTTCCATCTCTCTTAGTATTATAAGGCACTGAGAGCTGAAGCAGAACAGGAGAAATGACATATCTATTGCGTTTATTTCAGCTGCTACAGAGTCATGATGAAATGATCTTCTAATCTTACCCTAATAGGGTTTCAAGCCCTCAGTCCTAAGAGGCTGAGACAAAAATTCTGGGATTCCAGCTGCCGGTATCCTGCAACCAGTATGACAGTTTCCAGACTGGCTGAGGATTTCTGACATTTGGAATCTGAAAAGGTAAAGCATTCAAGCTCTGAATTAGGCTTGTCCTTACATAGACATTCAGGAAATCCGCAGGAGTGCTAACCTCTGAATCCAGCATCACACCTGTATATTTCTGGGTTTTGTATATTTGAGGAAAGCTCTCAAGTGTGTTATGTCTGTTGCTTTGAAAACTAAAAAAGTACGGTTAAGCTTAGGATAAGCTAATGTTATCATAGATATTTAAGTGAACATTTAACTAAGGAACACCAAGACAGTTAAGATCTAAAGTAAGATAAAGGACATATTTTCTTTAAAGAGAGTTCCTGCCTAGAAATGTTGAGTGGACATTTTGATGAAGCATATCCACCAGTGCTGAGTAAGAAAGCAACACATAATTTGCCTAGATTTTAAAAAGCTTTAGAAACATTGCAACAGTAATGTTAGTACTTCAGAGCATAAGACACTTTCTGAAAAGGCAAAGCAATCTGTTACAGTAAAGATTATAAAATTGGTAAAATTAAAACAGGAAGCACAAATGCTTTGCTTCTCAAGTTTGCAGTGAGAGAACAAGAACTTTTCAGAAACTCAAAGTTTTATGAAACAAACTGAGGAATAATCTGCTGTTAAAAAATAGAGATGAGATTAATTTGAAACAGAATGTACGATAAATGTTGATTTCAAGCTGACTTCTGTTTCATCTCTTTATCTTTGTATTCTTATGCTCTGGAGAGAAGTTACAAATGGTAGTCAGGGATGACTGGAGGTCCATGAACTTCACTTAGGTTGCTCCAGGTTACTTTCTCACCGTGTTGCTTTTAAATCCTCTTTTCTTCTTAATGCAGTATTTAGGTTAGAATGGCCTACATTTTCTCCCACATTTTGCAGAGCTTAGTGTTTTTTGGATACTGTATAGATCCTTCTTTTCTCTGATTCACTCCACGCTTTACATTCATCCACTTCACCCCTCCAGTGTCAGAAAATGTAGGCTTGAAAGATCCAGTTGGGTAAAGGAAATATCTAAGCCTGAATCTCTCCTTCAAACATTTATAATTCTGAACAGATTTGGAGGGGAAGATCTGATTGTTTTTGTGACTTTGATATCATTGTCCTATATTCATTGGTTTATGACGTTATATATATATATATTAATCTTATTTTGTATTCCTAAGTCTCAGATGAAATTTGGAGTTTGATCCACATACAGCTGACTTTAGTGACAGCAGCTGATAAAATGGAATAGATCAGAGCTGTGGCTTTTATTTAAGGCTCTACAGTTTCTTACCAGCCTACAGCAGTGGTGATGAACCTATGGCATGTATGCCAGAGGTGTCACTCAGAGCTCTCTCTGTGGGTACCCATGCAGTCACCCCACCAGAGAGTTTGTCTTGCCCCTCTGCCCAGCAGCCCAATGGGAGTGCTTCCTCCCTACCCCCAGCACAGAGTTCGCCCCACCCTTCTGCCCAGTAGCCCAATGGGAACTTTTCCTTCCTCCCTTGTTGCTGTGTTGGCACTTTGCGATAAATAAGTGGGTTTTGGGTTGCAATTTGGGCAATTGGTCTCTAAAAGGTTCTCCATCACTGGCCTACAGTATAATTCTGGGGAAACAAATGGGGGTTCTGTTTGCTGGGAAGAAAGTTTTTTTTCCTCCAGTGCAGATAGGTACAGCAGACTTCCATACTTCCTTATGAAAGTACTGTATGTGAATTTTAAATGAAAAAAGTATGATCTGTATATATAGTTGCTAATATTTATTTATAAGGTTCAACAAACATATTAGAATGGTACATTCTCCCACTTCCCTAAATTGTGAGATGTTCCAGCCAGGGGCACTGCTACAATCTTTCACTTTCTTTGGATGAGCACTGGAGACTGACAATGTCTTTTCAATATTTGTTCATTTACAAATATACAAGCAGAGCATATTAGAAGCAAATTGACACTCCCACAGCAGGCGACAAATCTGCTAATCCTACATCTGATTCTTCGAGAAAGAATGCCTGCAATCTGGGAGCAGTTCACTTTTAAGCCAATTCACCACTGCTGTATCACTGTCCATTTCTCTAAATTGACACTAAATATTTTTCCTCTGTAATGCATAGATACTCTTACAAAGCAATGAGCTCAGACCCACTCAGCACCCAATTCCTTGGTTTGTTGGTTAAAAAAACACACACACTAAAACCTCACTCCTTGCTCTAATTTGAAATCAACCATCCCTCAAAATTAACAATAATATTTGCAACTTGTGTCTGGCCAGGTTATCCAGCTTTGGTAATAGAATAGACCATACTGCCAGCAACTCAACACCAAGTGTTAGGAGCGGTTAACTAACCTGACAAACCTGAGGATCAATGGCTTAGGTGCTAAAATCCACAGGGAAGGGTGATGGTCCCCAAGTGGATTAGATTCCACTTGAATCTGTCTTGATGGAGGACTTTGTGTGCCAAAAGTGCTCAGGACCAGAAATTGACTTGCGGAACTGGATCAGTGGTATAGGTGTCATGCTGTGATGCGGAAGGCAGATGAAAGGCCACTGTATTATATTCTCAGGACATTCTTCATGATTGATCACCATGAGGATTGCCAATATTCAGATACGGCAGAACAAGAAGAATCTTTTCAACACATGGTGTCCCTGCTCAAATAAAAGGGCTGGACTTGTCAGAGAAATAAATTGACTGGGCTTCTGAAAGGCTTCCTTCACCCTTCATTTTAATTCCTATTCTAGATCTACTTAAAGTTTTACCTGGATGATGACATTTCAGAATTGGTAACCCAAGAGTTTCTTTGTTCTTTTCTGTGTCAGCTTTGTTCTGTGGTGTCCATTAAACTGACCTCCACTTCCTGTAGTACTTGTCTGATTTTTCAACTCTTAAATGTCCTGTGCCATCCCACAGCAAAGCATGTTTGTTGGGTTCTCAACGTTTTTCAGCCGTGGACTGGGCCATGCCCCCTCAGACAGCTGAGCAGGCCAGACTGGTGGTTGCCTTGCCGTAAATGCTGCTGTAAAACACATCCACAGCTGTTGTAAATGCATTTATGATGGCCACTGACTCATTTATGACTGTAGTAAATGGATTTATAACAGCTGCAGACTCATTTACAGCTGTAGTAACATGTTTATGATGATTGCAGACTCATTTACGGCTGTCATAAACATGTTTATGATAGCCATAAATGAGTCCATGGCTGATTCTGATGGCGGCAGCTAGAGCGAGGTCGGGCCCAGATTATTTGGTACTGTGGGCTGCATTTAGCCTGTGGGCCACAGGTTGTGAACCCTTGGTGTAAACAGATCTTTCTCTGAACACCCTGAAAAATAAAAATTGCACTCAATGAAAAGATTAATATATTTTCCCATCATCTTCCCTTTCTTCCAATCTTAGTTTGTCACAAAGGGCTATGTTTTATTTTGTCTCCAACAGTACCATTCTATGGAGAGTGCTAGTAGTCATGTTTTAAAAACTTCAGTAATAAGAAGAAACTTCCTCTTGATTTACAGATGAGTCCTCAGATTAGTAGAGTTTTTGCTGTTGACTTCAGAAAAAGCTAATCCTTTGCTGTTTATTAAAAGAAAGAAAATGATAGAAAGAAGGATGTTGTGTTTGTTTCACAAGGTGTGAATATGACAGCATATCTTTTGATCCTTTTAATATCTGGTTTCGTTGAAACACGTCTAGTTAAGTATATTGCTGACTTAATAAAGGTTGATAGTAACATTTTGGAAGTCTTTGGAGTCTAAAAAGAACCAGCGTTTGATCTAGCAATAGTGACAAAACTAGTCTCTTGTTTTATGATAAAAGGAAATGTCTTTGTTGATCTGCAGATGTGTCAGATTGTTCTGAAGAGGCTAGTAAGTTTTGAGCTGTTTTGTTGTTGTCAAGCAATTCCTCCTCTTTATCACAAAAGCTTCAAATAAAAGGGGGTGAAATCTTTGTATGTGTGTCATTGTGTTCATCTGTCATAATTTTTGTTGACAATTCTCGACATGCATTATGTTTTACAGTTCTAATGAGAGGAAAGACCAGCCATTAAGTTTGTGTGTCTTTGTTTTTCAATAAAGTCACATATCAGGAACAATGCTAGGGGTATGCTAATAAACCATATATAATGTTAGTCATCTGGGAGCAAGAAATATTTTCTAACTAGTTCTAAAGGGAAATGATGTTTTGAAAAAAGAAGAACGATGGTTATTTATAGCATGTATGTTCGTCTGCAGGTCACCATTAGAAACATCTTTGAAGGTGCCTAACATAATAAATCGCTAGCTATGATGGTTATTGTTTAAAAATATCTTCTAGATATAGTTTCAGTAGAGAGCGCTCATGTTTTCCTTCCCATAATGCTGTTTATGGAGCACCATATACATATATATTTTCCTAATTTGTTAAAATAAATCATGTTTATCTTTCAAATAATCCTTAAGGAGTAGATAATAATTTTCATAATTAAGAACCAGACATCCCCAAACAACATCTTGATAGACTTGGAGACTAGGCTGAAACCAACAGAATAAAATTTAACAGGGAGGGGGAAAAGTGCAAAGTATTACCTTGGATACCTTTGAGTCGTTATTCAACAAGGAGTCAGCACATTGATAGACATCTCTATGATGACATTCCGCACATGCAAATGGTCCATTTGCATGTGTGTGTGGGTTTTTTTTTAGGTATTTGGATATTATGTCACCCACTGGCAAGGCAGACCCTAACGTGTGCCCTCGGTTTTCACCTTGCTCAAGATGGAGGACACTTTGCTGAGTTTTAGTCCTGGCCTAATATCATTGACAAGAGATGGGCAATACTGCCTAGTTAGACCACTCAAGCCCCCGTGCTGATCGCCATGAGGATTGCCAATATTCAGATATGGCAGAACAAGAAAAATCTTTGCAACACATCATGTTCCTGCTCTAATACAAAGACTGGTGTTGTCTGAGAAATAAACTGATTGGGCCTCTGAAAGGCTTCCTTAACTCTTCATTTCAATTCCTATTCTAGATCTACTTCGAGTTTTACCTGGGTGATGACATTTCAGAATCAGTCACCCAAGGAAGGGGCCTTTTAGGCCATTGAGTCCAAACCCCTGCTCAATGCAGGAATTCAAACCCCTGGTTCACACCAACAAACATGCTTTGATGTGGGATGGCACAGGACATATAACAGATGAAAAAAGACAAGTACTACAGGAAGCGGTGGTCGGTTTAATGAGCACCACAGAACAAGGCTCTCACCTGGCAAAGTATTATGCCTAGGAAAATAAAACCAGATGCACAGTTACAACATGGGGGATACTTGACACAGAAATACTGCAAGTGAGAAGGATCTTGGAATTGTTGTAGATCACAGACTCAACAGTGAGTCAACAGTGTAATGTGGCTGTAGAAAAGGTCAATGCTGTTTTAAGCTTCATTAACAGAAGTATAGTCTTCAAAACCCATTACTACGGTAGTCCCCGCTCTATTCAACACCAGCTAGACCATATCTAGAATATTGTGTCCAATTCTGAGCACTGCACTTTAATAAAGATGGGGGGGGGGGACTTAGAGTGCTCCAACATTGGAAGCATACAAGAGGTAATTGGACAACCACCTGTCATATCTACTTTGATTTGAATTCCTGCACTGAGCAGGGGTTTGGACTCAATGACCTAAAAGGCCCCTTCTATCTCAATTATTCTAGGATTCTATGATCTCTCAATTTTCTCCACAGATGCCACTAGATAGTAGGATTTAATGGTTAATGTAATTTATCATCACAGAAAGAGTTAGTTGGATCTTGTCCAGTTCCAACCACAGCTTGTTTATCAAGGCAATCCAAGTTGTACTATCCAAATCAAGGCCTGAAACTAGGTTAGAATTTGATACATAATTTGTGTTCATCCAACAGTGTTTGGAGATACTACTACACTATGGTGTACTTCTCTGAAAATTTAAAATTTAATACTTGCCTGATATTATTCAGCAAGGTGTTCCAAATACCTGTATGGCTTTTCCAATAAAGCAGTGGATACTCTTTTCTAAGGAAGCATCAAAACATGTAACTAATTAATTCATCTGTTAACATATTTGGATCACACAAGAAAAAGGCTATTCCAAGGAGAACATTTAAAAAGTAAAGTTAACTAGATATTTACATGGTAAAAACATTCCTCTGCAGAGGAACTTCATGCTTCCATTTTAAAAATGAAAGTTTTCTATACCATTTCTATGTAGTCTCTATTTTAAAAAACCCTGAAAACTGGAGGAGATGTGAGCAACTTCATCTTAAAGTTTCTATGTAAACTGTCCCAGAAGCTGAAGGGAATCATCGTCCTCAACTGTTCCATTTTTACCACTCAGAATTTGGGATTAGGAATTTGGAATAGCCTTTTAAAAAAATTAGGTTCCTTTGAAGGATATTTCTTTCAGTTTTCAATTTTTCATATTTATGTTTTACATGAAAAGGAAAGCCTCATCCTGGCCATATATATATGCTTCCCTATTCATGTCATCTGGTGCTCCAGAAGCCTTAAATAACGCTTTAAAATACATCGAGATAAGTAGATGCAAGGCAACAGAGAATTGTTCTGTTCCAAAAGTAGGTAATGGTGTACAAGAAAGAAAAATCATAATCAGACCAATCCTGGCACTAATTTATATTATTACCTTCAAACAATAGGATTAATTCAGCATCACCCACCCAGCATAAGAGATCCTCTGTGCCTGGGCAAGAGTATGTGAGGGGGAGAGGAAACAGTCAGTCATGATGCTAGGACAATCACCAAAGCAACTGCTCCACAACAGAATAGAGATTCAGGTTGCTCTAAAAGCAGGTACATGAGAAAGAAAAGTCACAATGAAGTTATGCATTCACCCACACAATGCACTCTCCCCCGCCCCAAATATCCAGAAGCAAAAATAATCCGTAGAAATGGGGGGGGGGGTTGCCCCAAAAAATCAAGGGAAAAAAGTTCCAAGATGGAGAAAAGGCTCAGTAGGCAAGCAAGTGAACCAGGTAGCAACCCAGGATGGTGGTCAACAGAAGCTCAGCATACAGTATGACTGAAAGAAAAAAGTACTACACATTCAAAATTGCCACTTCCCCTGGATATTATCTTTGATTGTTGAAAAGACTTCTGGTTCTATTGCATGAAAAAAAAATCTGAGGTAATTTTATGTTCAAAGGGGACTGAATGGTTGCATGAAGAAAGGAACGTGGAAGAAACACTAAATTTCATGTACCTATCTTATGTAAGTGCAAATTATACATGTTTTAGGGCCCATCTTTTGGAAATCACTGAAGAAATACTAATTACATGAAAGAGAGTCTCTTTCATGTTCTAACTCTACAGTATTTTTAAAAAAACCATTAAAGGCCAATTTCTATTCAAAATAGCTCTACTGGGCAGGTCTTTAACTGCAAAGGTAGAAACATAGTATGATGCCTCTGCACTGCTATTGTCATAGATAGTCACTCATATAGATATTTCAGAATACATTATTTGTTTTCTTTCTTTGTCATTCTAGTCATAATTCTTGCTTTATCATCATTCTAAACTATCTAGAAAATTAAGAGCATGCTTGTCTCCATCAAAAGGAAGGATATGCTTTAGAACCATTATGTCAACTGCCGGAAATGTTTCTCAGTTCTAGATTTTGAGCAGAGCTTCAAATGAACCTCATGATGAGATGCTATAGAAAACCAAAATACATTAGCTGAAACATGATTCCCCATATGAATGCTTGAAAACCAATCAATCCATTAAAAAAAGTTTTGTAAACCAAGCCACTATTTTCTATGGATTTCCTTTTGCTATGTGATTTTTATGTTAACCGAGCTGTTTTTTAACTGAAGTTCCATTGTACTTATACAGTGGAACCTTGGTTAACAAAAGGCTCAGTTAACATAACAAAAGGAAATCAATAGAAAATAGTAGTTCAGTTTTGCAGAATTTTTTTGGAACTGATTAATTGGTTTTCAATGCATTCCTATAGGGAATCGTGTTTTGGTTAATGTATTTTGGCTTTCAATGCATTCCTATGGGAAATTCAGTTAAAGTAATTTTATCTGTAAGAAATGTCCTAGAGAATGCATTGATTACGTTAACCGAAGTACCACTATACAGACTTCCACTGTCTCAATTCTAGACAGAAAAAAAGAGTCCCAAATATGACATAGTTTGGATGCCTAACCTGAAAGACCCATGGTTGCTATGAATCAGGATATCTTGAACAATTCCCATAGGCATCTTCACAGAAGTTGAAGTTGTTTTGTATTAATCAGTCTGGGGAATTTTAACACTGTGGCTGAAGACTACCATAACTAGCTCTGGAAGGGAAATAATTACACAATGTGGCAGGAACTACTTTAGTTAAATCCCATTCTTCCCAGATGTCATCAAGAGGAAATGCACCAAATTAGTAGCTTGCTGTACAGACTACCTTGTGTAGAAGATGGAAGGATGTATGTCAGACTCATGCTGCCTCCAAGTCTAAGATTAGTATCATATGGAGAAATCTGACAGAGAGAGCTAAGGCCAGATTCACTCCATTCTGCCTTCCAACCATAGACACCAGGTCAGGTCCCTTGTCATTAAATGGTACTGTCTTTTCCATTTTCTAACCAGGCATTCAAAAATGTCACCTTTGATAGGGAGCAGGGGAGGCAGCTGAAGCCCCAAGGTCTTGCTCAACTTGCAGAATGATATTAAAGGAAAACAACATCCAGTTTATTCAGAACTGTCCAGTTGGATTGTGTAGCAAGTGTTGAGTCTCAGTTTAAACTGTGTAAATTTCACATGGTTTTAAAAAAGTCAAAGAGAAATATAATGATCACATTTAAAATAAATGTGTGATATAAGCCATTAAGGAAGTTATTTTTTTCCATTTTATAAATGTGAACATTCATGAAAATTAGTCTGCAGAAATACAACTAATGCTTTTGTTCACATATCGATAGTATTTCAAAAACCTTCCTTTGGGTTTGAGAGAGAATGTAAGTCTATATTAAAAGCACAATGGGGGAAAAAGAAGGAACAAAAAGATTTATAGCCCAAGCTTATGTATGTCTACTCAAAAGTAAATCCTCTTGAGTAAATAGGTATTGGATTTCATTCTTAATGACTGTCTTCAGCAAAGGGCAGGTTTGATTTGACCTATGTCTGGACAGGTTACTCTGTCTAGAACAGTGATGTTGTGGAATTCTCAGTTTTCTTTTTTCATACTGGAGTGTTGTACAATTTAAATTAGGATGTTCATGGAATATAGGTAACACTCAAAACAAATTAAAATGTTAAAATAATCAGACTATTTTTGAATGCTAATTTCAATAGCATTATTTTGAACATTTACCAGATTTTTCTTTTGTACGCATGATGGAGCATTGCACACAAATGCTGCAATGATTGACTGAATATCTCCACATTCATGGAAAAAAGTGTCCTCTATCCAGGTAGTCCCATTTTACTTGATTATTCTTTGATCTTCCAACTATGCTTCAAAGTCTTGTTAAGTGACTTCCAGATACTACAGCCAGAATCATGTCCTGGTGGGAGACACTCTTCAGCATTCATCCATTCAGCAGGCCATGTTCTCCGTAGGTTAGCCTAACCTCTTCTGGTTCAATATTTAGAGCTTGAGAGGTGTGCAGAAAATGTTTCCTTGATTTAGCCATTGTCTGTGGGGAGGGATGGGGTTGGTATCTGTGAAGTGAATGGGTTTTGTGCGGTTGTACCGTGTTTTGCTTGTCATTTGCTAGCACCTCTTAATGTATTTCCAATAAGGCAAGCCAAGCCAAATAATAGACTTCAGCGGTGTAGGTTTCAGCTAGTAATAATACTGCTTGTAAAGTAATGAACAATTACAATTTTGTTGAAAATATGTAAGTGCAGAGTTAGTCTGTGTTCTGCTTTGGTTCTTTTGTGAGGTTGCATTTTATGATTTTTACTGTACTGTTGCTGTTTTGACTGTAAGCTGCCCTGAGTCGCCTCTGCGAGTGAGCGACAATATAAATTTGAACAAATAAATAAATAAATAAATAAGCACCCAAAAGCCTTTGGAGTGTGAAGACAATTGTGGGTATATGTTTTGATAAATGGAAGTTGGCAGATCTTAACATTTATTGGCAAATATTAAGATTTTCAGAGGTGCAGCAAGACCTTTCAAAAATGATTCTACATGATGAGACCAGTAAATCTCCTTAACTTGTAAGTGATAGAAATTAGGATAGGATCTAAATCAGGGGTGCCCAAACTATGGCCCACAGGCAGGATACGGCCCATGATGCCAATTTATGAGGCCCACAGTGCCCTTGCCACTCCTGGAGGTGGATGGGTGACGTGTCTGACAATGCTCATGTACATCCAGGACAATTCCTGGGAGTTGTTCTGGACGTCCCTGTAATGACGATAGGCCTGTTTCTCTAAGAAAATCTTGAGTCTCACATCGTACTAGCCAGGATGCCTTTAAACTGCGAAGTCTGGCCTGGATTTTTCTTCACATAGGACAAGCCCTGGGAGATTCAACAGTTTAATCCCGCCATGCCCTGACAAATTACAGCCTGCCCTCTTCCCAGGGTTAGCTATTAACCAGTGTGTCAGTCTAATCTTGGTAGCATAACTAAAAAGAAACAAACTCCCTTACAGGTGTGCATAAACACAATGGCTGGAATTTAAAAAAAAATAATTTCAATAACACTGAGATATTTATATAAATCAAGTTTCAAAATTGTGACAAACAAAAGGCAGCTTCAATTAATACTAATAAACACTTCAAAATACAGTAAAACCTCGCATAAAGAGTGTCTCGCTTAAAGAGTAACTCGCTTAAAGAGCAGAATTTTCTCTGAATTTTTGCTTCGCTTAACAAATAAAACCAACCAAAAACTCGCTTAACAAATAAATCAGGGTTCACAATCTCCCCCACCAGAAATCACAATTGGTCACTTACAATGGTGTTCCGCTTAAAGAGCAAACTCACTTAAAGAGCAGTCCTGTGGAACGCATTATGTTCTGTAAGCGAGGTACAACTGTACTACAGGCAAGACAAACTATCAATTTCCCCACAAAATATTAACTTTGCCTTTCTACTCTAGAGGAACCTTCCTACCCCTAATTCAGATGAATTATCCATGGACCACAGTATTCTCCCTGCCCGTCTTCTTATTTTACCTCAGCTTTATCTGTCCTTATTTTCCTCAGCTCTCTTTTTTTATATAAATTCCCAACCCCAGTCCAACATGCAAATCAGCTCTTCTTAACATGCTATCTCTACCCACTGCTGTTCATCTTCCCCGGCCTTGCCTTCTCTTTTACCAATGCAACATTACTGTCAGGGATTTCCCTAGCGATATGTGTGTCAGGGTAGCAGAATAGCACTTTAAGCTGTTGCACAGCGAAAGCTTCAGGTGCAATGACACACACACATATAGCTTCAGTGAATAGGGCAGTTTACTTGTGAGTGAGGGGAAGACAACATACACAGAACTATATACAAAGGTACCAGTCTCTCTCCAAGCCCCACAGTTGCAACAGAGCTTGGATTCCTCTGATGCTCCAGTTCAAAGAGCATGTACAGAGTCCTGGTAGCAAACACTGACTACAGGCTGGCAAAGTCAGTGTGCTACTTCTCAGTGGTATAAGGTACCTGTCAGTTCTCAGAGAAACAGAGCTTCACGCAGCACATCTTCTCCCTCTTGAGTCAGTGGTCAGTCTGTCAGCAGTCATGAGCAGTTCTTCCTTCTCAGCAGCACAACCTCCTCAGCATAACCTTCCCCAGTTGGCCATAGTTATACTGTGGTGTTTCTATGCAATTCCTCTAATCAGCCACAGCTGTGCTGTTGCTGAGGCATGTACACCAGGTAGGCACAGCCGTGCAATCAGTCTGTGCCTCAATCCCAAACACCTGTGTTTAAGGCTCTTGCAGGCCCTTAAAGCTGTGCTAACACACTGGGCAGAAATCTTTGTACAATACCACACAAAAATGCCCTAACAATTACAGTATGTCCATTCATACTCACAGTCTGCACATGCTCTCATTTTTTTACTCTACTCTAATTACATTAATTCCTTACAGCCCCTGTGCATGCACAAACACATCTGCACATCTGCGGATGAAATGCCCCTGCACATACACAAATGCTTCTGGGAGTGGTGTGGATGAATTTGCACGTGTGTGTGGGTGTCTGGAGCCACTTCTGGGAGTGGTGCATGCATGTTTGCACATGCACAAATGTGACTGCACCACTTCAGAAGTGGTTTCATTCATGCTTGTACAAACACGCCTGCTTCCAGGGAGCATGGTCATGCCTACTCAGCTGTTCCGGGGGCATGATGAAGCCCCTTGCGCAAAAAGGTTGGGCACCTCTGATCTAGGCATTCAGTCAAGGAACTGAATTAGCAGTGAAAATTATTGACAGATTCTCAGGAATTCTTTTCAGAGTGCTATAAATTACTCAGGCATTGCATATTTCAGATATCATAGTTTGAGATGCTAGTTTTCAGTTTTATATGATATATTACAGTAGGTGTCAGAAATCCTTTGAATATTGAAAAATTTAACAGCAAATCTAAGAGCTGTGACAGGTTCAGAAGTAATGCCATACTGTGGTTTAGTGCCATATAAATGAAACTGGTATTAAAAGAAGAAAAACTGATTTAACTAATAACTTCATGCGAGTAAAATGTAGCTAAATAAGTCATGTTTGAGGTACAGTAATACCCCGGATAACACGAGTACCGTATAGCATGAAAACCGCATCATGTTACAAGATTTTCGGAAAAACCTTGTATCGAATAACGTGATTTTTAACGTTATCCGATACAGTCGTTCTTAGCAGCAGGGTGGCTGGAAAGCTGAACGGGGTTCTCCGTTCAGCTTCCCAGCCACCCTGCAGCTACGGAGGCAGGGGTGGGGAGGCTGGAAAACTGACGGGGGCTCCCCCGTCGGCTTACCCAGCCACCCCACAGCTGCGGAGGCAAGGGCGGGTGGCTAGGGAAGCTGACAGGGAGTCCCCGTCAGCTTCCCCAGCCACCCTGCAGCTGTAGATCGGGTCCTCTGATCTCTCTGGAGCAGGCAGGGGACACAATCCAAGCTGTTTCTGGGCTTCCCCGATGTCCTCAGCCAGTGCAGCAAGCCAAAACGTCAGGGTTCAAATCCCGACATTCTGGCTTGCTGCAGCCTGAAAGAGGGTGGGGGAACTTCAAAATTAGCACACATCGGGTCTTCCGACCTCCCTAGAGCCGATGCGTGCTATTTTTGAAGTTCCCCCACCCTCTTTGAGGCTGCAGCCAGCCAGAATGTCGGGATTCGAACCCTGACATTTTGGCTTGCTGCACTGGCTGAGGACGTCGGGGAAGCCCAGAAACAGCTTGGATCGGGTCTCCCCAACTCCTCGGACCCGGCAGGGGGGGGTCAGAGACCCCAAAATTGGTAAAAAAAAAACGGACCCGGGTCCAGGGAGGTGGGGAGGCCCGATCCAAGCTGTTTCCAAAGTTCCCCCACCTCCCTGGAGGCTGCAGCAAGCCAAAATGTCAGGATTCAAATCCCAACGTTCTGGCTTGCTGCAGCCTCCAGGGAAACAGGGCTTTTTTTAACATTGTGTGATCAATGTATCGCACAATGTTAAAAACCAGATAACGACGAGACTTGTGGAACCAAGTCATAACGTACTAGTGTGCAGGGATTTGCTTTGAGGTACAAAAAAGCTTCAGATAAAGAAACACAAAGAAATGGACAAATTCAGTATTTAAACGTTTAACTAGTTACTTGTTAGATTTGTTAGAATAAGATCATTCCACAGTATATTGGTGAGGTCATTGGAAACCTATGGAAATCTATGGATTACTCAAAAGAATTTGTTCCTCCATTTCCATGTTTCTAGTCCACAAATGTGGTTTTGAGGGCAAATGGGGGAGGGGCGGATGAGCACCTATTGAAGGGGGAGCACCCTTTCTTGTTCTCCTTGAGAGATGTTCAACAACAGGCTATTGAGCTAACAGCTTGAAAGGATTCAATACATGCAAGACTGAGTGGCTGTGCGTTGGGGGTCCTGGGTCAACACAGGAGTTACCATCTTTGGTTCTGGATGGGGCTAGTTTGCCTTGGTGTGCAATCTGGGGGTCCTCCTGGACTCACGACTCCAGCTCAATGAGCAGGTGGCAGCCGTGGCCAGGAGGGCCTTTGCACAATTGCGTGTAATTCGCCAGTTGTGCACACTCCTTGACAGGGACTCCTTGCTCATGATCACCCACGCCCTGGTCACCTCCAGATTAGATTATTGCAATGCGCTCTACATGGGGCTGCCCTTGATGACCATCCGGAGGCTGCAGCTGGTCCAAAATGCGGCAGCCCAGGTGGTGTTGGGTTGTGGGCATTACTCCCATGCATACCCGCTGTTTCAGGAGCTGCACTGGTTGCCAGTTTGCCTCCGGGTGCAATTCAAGGTGCTGGTCATGACCTTTAAAGCCCTATATGGTAGTGGGCCAGGTTACTTGAGAGACCGCATCTCCCCAAGGGTATCTGTCCGTCCCACCAGAGCAGACCGGAAAGGTGCCTTAGGCTCGACTCTCTGGTACAAGAAAGAGGGCCTTCTCCCTGTTTACTCTGATTTTATGGAACCGCCTGCCTCTGGAGCTGCGCCCTCAGATGGGGTTATTGGCTTTTAGAAAGGGCCTGAAAACCTGGCTGGCAGGAATGGTGAGGGGTAATGAGAGTTTACTGACATGCCCCCCCCCCCCGGCTGTCTTATTTAACATTCTGTATCTTCTCTCTCTCTCCCCCCCCCCCCAATTCCTACCCTCATTTCTATATTCGGTGGGTTACAATTTGGGATCAAAATTGCTGGGAGAAACATCAACAATTTGAGATATGCAGATGATACCACCCTAATGGCTGAAAGTGAGGAGGACCTAAAGAAGCTCCTGATTAGGTTGAAAGAAGAAAGTGAAAAAGCTGGCTTGAGACTCAATATCAAGAAAACAAAGATCATGGCAACAGGCCCTATCAGTCCCTGGAAAATAGATGGGGAAGAAGTAGAAGCCGTGACAGATTTTACTTTCTTGGGATCAAAACTCACTGCAGATGGGGATTGCAGCCATGAAATAAAAAGGCGATTGATTCTTGGGAGGCAAGCAATGCGAAACCTGGGGAGCATAATGAAAAGTAGAGACATCATATTGAAAACAAAAATTCGTATTGTCAAAGCAATGGTATTCCCTGTGGCAATGTATGGTTGTGAGAGCTGGACCATTAGGAAAGCTGAGCGCAGAAGAATACAGTAATACCTCATATAACATTAGTATCGAGTAACACTAAAATCACATAACATTAAGGAATCTGGGGGGAAGAATTGCATCAGATAACATTAAGATCCTATGGGATGCTTCAGATAACAACCGCTAAAGCCTGTGTGGTTACAATGTATCTCTATGGATCCCATAGGATTTTAACATGCATCAGATAACACTAAAAATCATATAACACCAAGACTTGTGGAACCAGGTTTTAGTGTTATATGAGGTTTTACTGTAGATGCCTTTGAGATGTGGTGTTGGAGGAGAGTTTTGAGAGTCCCCTGGACAGCAAGGAGAACAAATAGGTCAATCTTAGAAGAAATAAACCCAGAATGCTCCTTAGAAAGTCAAATTGTAAAGATGAAGCTAAAGTACTTTGGACATCAAATGAGAAGAGAGGATTCACTTGAGAAAGCCGTGATGCTTGGAAGGGTCGAGGGCAAAAGAAGAAGGGGACGGCCCAAGATGAGATGGTTAGATGGTATTGTGGAGACAATGGGCACAGAGCTCAGTGAGTTGAGGGGGATGGTGGAGAACAGGAGTGCCTGGCGGGCAATGGTCCATGGGGTCGCAGAGGGTCGGAATCGACTGTGCGACTGAACAACAACAAAGTGTAGGGCAGGGGTCTGCAAACTTGGCTCTCCAGATGTTCTTGGACTCCAATTCCCAGAAGCCCTGACCAGCAGGTGTGCTGACTTGGGCTTCTAGTATTTGAAGTCCAAGAACACCTGGAGAGCCAAGTTTGCTGACCCCTAGTGTAGGGAATGAGAAGTTGTTTTTAAATGGGTTTTAATTTTACTTTGTTCTTTTTGTGTTTTTAGGGGTTTATTTTATGTCTGTTGTGCTCCGCCCTGAGTCGCTTGTGCGAGTAGGGCGGAATATAAATTTGACTAATAAATAAATAAATAAATAAATAAATATTAGGGAGGCTCTCCCCCATGCCTCCTTCTATTCCAGATACACAGACGATACAATCTCTGTCTTGGGAAAAGTTATCTTCAGATAAAATGCATTATGCATAGCTTTTTTTTAAAGTTGTGCACTGCCTGTTTGATCAGTAATCATATAAGGCAGTGTAACTGTCACCCTTGTGCCAAAGTCATGTGGCAGGCATAAATAGATGCTGAACTGCATGGGATGCTGTTAGATTTCCTGCCAAAGGGGTACCTATTTATCTACTTGCTTCTTGCTTTCAAATTGTTAGGTTGGCAGGAGCTGAAACAGATGATAGGCACTCAATCCATCTCACAGCACTTGGGTCACTAACTGCTGACCTGCCAACCTTCCAGTTGTCATGCTCAGCATCTTAGCCACTAAGCCACCGCAGTCGCTATATGGCAAATCTGCCAAAAAATAAATCCTTACAAATACAATGTTGTTCTAAGATCCAGTAGCCAAGAAAAACTTAAAAGTGATTTTTATTTAAGTGGGATAATGTGCAGCTCCTTCTGCATTTGGTGGCGATAAATGTGCTCAAACACTACCATGCATGCTTTGTTGAGTCCAGCAAAAAAAACCTGCTCTGCTTTTTCTCTAGGTAGTTAACATTGGCTGGAAAATGTACCTTTTCAACTACACTGCCCAAAATCCCCCTGCTAATATGCCCAGTTACTTTCCCAAACTCTGTGATGTTGGCTGGATTCAATTTAGAAGTCATTCTGTGTATGCAGCTACTCGTACACTGATAATCTTAGTAAACTGCCAGGTTACCAGTGGGATGATTTTAATATTTCCCTGCTTTCCTGGATTTTAGGGACAAGAAAAGAAATGTAGGATTTCATTTACCTATTGCAAGGATAATGCATTTGATTAGCCTATTTTAAGTAGTTATGTCCATGCTATGCTACATTGTCACTCATAATGAGAGCTGAGGTTGTTTGAGTGCCTGGATGCTGGAGAATCCAGAAAGTCAAATCCCCTTAAGTGCTCCCTGGAAAAACCAGATGTCCTAGAGAGTATATGGCCAATAGTGTTATGTGTGCTGCCATCTGTGTATCCTTGCTTAAATTGCATGCTGCTGGAAACCCCCTCCATAGTACAGTCAAACCTCGCATAAAGAGCGTTTCGCTTAAAGAGTAACTCGCTTAAAGAGCAGAATTTTCTCTGAATGTTTGCTTCGCTTAACAAATAAAACCAACCAAAAACTCGCTTAACAAATAAATTGAGGTTTGCAGTACCCCCCACAATTGGTCACTTACAATGGTGTTTCACTTAAAGAGCAAACTCACTTAAAGAGCAATCCTGTGGAACACATTATGCTCTTTAAGCGAGGCACCACTGTACTTTATAACTAGAAAACACTGAAAGAATTGTCTTAAGTCAGAATTGATTTCACAGAGTGCTATTATTTGTTCTTGCTGTTCTTGACCAGATATCACCAGGCACAGAAGGAGTCTATAATCAAGCATAGATGGGGCTGTCAGCAGAATCAAATCCAAAAATGTAGTAAGATATGACAATGCAGGAGAAATGGGGAAGATCTGTAATTTTGTATCATTAGTCATGTACTTAAAATGCATCAACATTTCGTTTGTCTTCTTAGCCACTTAAGCGTTCAGAGAATGAAGTTGTTTGTTCTCGTTACTTAAGACCTTCTACCATTGTTCTCTCTAGAAGAAGACCTACCAGTGCATCAAGTGCCAGATGGTTTTCTACAATGAGTGGGATATCCAGGTTCATGTTGCAAACCACATGATTGGTGAGTGAAGTACTAAATCTTGTTGATGATAGACAGACTGATCTCCTAGTTGTATTCATCATTGCTTGTAAAATTAAACAGAGTTAAAGTGAAATTAATTGTTCAACAGTCAAAGATTTACCCAGGTGTGCTAGATTTTTTTTTTAAAAAAATCATTCTTAGGCCTAATAATGCATTAGCATGTTTTATTTTCTGCAAGGGCTAGTTTAGACTTCTGCAGAGAATGATATACTACTGCCAGTCAAAACACAGGTGATTAACAAATTAAACTTCTAATCATTTTTGCATTATTGAAAACAAACTAACAGGAATGGCTAATGAACTGGTTGTTAGCTTTCCACAGAGTTTTTAGACAGGTTTTAATTTCAGAAGTTATTATGATAATGACTGCTGAGTGCTGCTTAAGCGCCTTAGTACCAGCAACAGAATTGGCAAGTTTTGTCACTAAGAAATGTAAATAATTCCAGTGCATGTAAAATAGAGATATATGTTATATTAAAATAGCTTTAAAGCAATCCAGAATGGCTACCTGTGGAATGAAGTAATGCACTGAATTGAAACAAAGCTCAATTTAAGAATATTGGTAATATCAAGAATCTATAGTCAATATTTATAATATTTATAGGAGGCAGCTGAACAGAAACAACTTTCTTTGAATTGTCTTAGTTTGTCATCACTTGCTTTACTCTAGGGTTATCTGTATTAAGTTATTTACTAATAACTAAGGATTTTCTTAGTCAATTAAATTTGTCAAACACATATTTTGCCTACTATACTATAGTATAGTCTTTTTATTTCTGCCTTTAAAAAAGAAATCCCCCCAAAACAGGCACTTTGAATCATTGCTTTGTATTTTATTTACATCCTTAAAAAAAAGATTAAAATGATACATTGGAACTTTTTACAGAAGACTTTCTTTAGCACCTATTTCTGTAACTGCATGTCTTTAAAAAAAAAAAACCTTGGCTCTCATCTACCAAAAATCAATTTACTGTTGAGTTGGTGTTAAAAGCCAAATTTTTGTTTATGTATAACTAGTTGGAGCGTAAAGGCTAATCAATTAATTTGGTACAATTCTCTTAAGAAGCACAAGTTGAAATCTGAAATACGTTTCACAAGTAATTCTACACATGTCTACTCTGAAGTAAACATTATTGACTTCATTAGGTTTGCCTTCCAGGATGATGTTACTAAACAAATCAAAAGAATAACAATAAAATAACTAGGCATGATATTTTCAGAATTCATGAATTACAGTTGCCAGAAGTTTGCAAAAATTGGGTGGGCAGAGCTAAGGCCTGTAGAATTTGTGCCAGAATATGGCTGTGATATCTGCTATTAAGATTCAGCACAGCAAGACTCCCCCCAAAAAACGCAGCAAACAAAACACAAAAACATTTGTAGCTCCCACAGATTTTAGCCTGCCCGCTCATTTCCCCTGTCTTCTCCACAGGACAAAAATGGATGCTGGAATTTGAATTTTTTAGCTTTAGAAAATTAAAACATCTGTCAGGATTTTGGTTGCTTGATCAAAGCCCCCAGGAATCATGTTGGAAGAATTCCTGCAGACATCCTGAGCATGTAGTCCATGAACTTCAAAACCCATGCCTAAAATAATTAATGCCATTGAACGCAGGGGGGTTTATTTCTAAGTAAACATGTTTAGGAAGATGCATGGCGGTGCATCAGAGTTGCATTCTTCTCTGCATAATAGAGTTTAGAAGAAAACATAAACTGGTCAGTTTAGCTTTGTAAGCCGACTTACAAAGTCTGGCTCCATGAGATAATTAAATATGACACATGACACTAGTGACTTTGGTACCTATGGTAGAATTTCCAGATGATATGTGCCCAAATAACAGTAAACATAATAACTTGGACCGTGATTCAGTTTTGGCATTCAACCCAACGTGACATTCATATCATAGAATGTCCTTGCCTGTCCTCCTGACAATCTCCAGAGAATTTCTGAGCTTTCTGTAACTACCTTCTGGGTAAAGAAATACAGAGGGAAAAGCTCTCCACTTAATGCTGCAATCTGCTGTTATGAAAGCAAATTTCAGAGTTTGATACAAATTTTAGGGATACTTAGTATAGCCCTATTGAAACTTTATTAATCATAGGTAGCAATGAACTTCTTATGAGTGTGTTTAAATGTGGACTTTCCAATGTGCCTTATGGTAAGAACAGAGAACTTCAAAAAGTTATCACAAGAAACTGAAGCTTACTAGGGACAAGTATAACTTGGCTGGGAGATTCTGTGTGCCCCCCCCCCCCCCCGGTTACTGTACAGTACTAATTTTTGGAAGATGAATAATACAGGCACATAAAGACCTAACCAGTATGAATTGTGGGCCTGGGCAGGATAACCTGTGGTTTCCACTGTCCCCGTCCTCCATAAACCCATTGCACACAAATTAAAAATAACTGACAATTTTATTGAACAACATTAAAAGACAATGGTAGTAAATATAAAAAGGCCACTGACTGGATTGTTCGCAACAGATGACTCACCTGTTATCTGATGTCTACCTCAGTGCAACACTGAGTTAAAATTTGACCTGACCTATAAAGGAGTATGCACCCTCTCAGCATAATTTTACTCGCATGAGGAGAGACCCGATGGTTTCCTTTGTGGAGAATTGTTGGCAGCCCTTCTAAACCAGGCACTCCAAGGGGCATCTGGGAAGAGGGACACAGACAGCAGGCACCTCAGGGGTCTTGTCTTGCTGAGCAGAAAACTGAGGTCCCAGATAGTATGTGTGTGGGAGACCTTGGGATTCTGATTGTTGTAGTATCAAACCAATTTAGATGTACAAGTGGAGATTTGAGAATTGGAGGACAAAAAAGGGCTGAGAAATAAAATAAAACTGCATGGAATAGACTGTTCTAGGGGAAACATTTCATGAGAGAACCTGAAAGATCAACAGACATTTGCAGCACACACATATCTATTCTGCTGGTGTGACTCAGGTTTATGGGCTATAAATGCAAGGTTTACTGCTTGCTGCAGTCTCACAGAAGATCTTAAATGTATCCTCTGTGGATATGAGTGGATGACCTGCAGTTGCTACATTTCCTTGTAGAAGTATCAAGTGAGTTTTCTTATACTTGACATGAAAGTGCAGTTGTCTTCAGAAAGAGAGGACTATTCTAGTCCGCCAATGTGGTTCTCAAGCTTAGCGAGTCAGGAAATAAGAGCAGAGCTATATGAAAATATGCATAGGGTTTGTATCTATCTAGTTAGAAATCTGTGGAAATCTCTAGTTGTAACCAGTCCAGAATCTAGAGGCAATTGGAGCATTCCTCATAATCTGTAATTAAGGCATGGCTGGTAACAGAAGATGGTTACTGATAAAAGTATGAAAATATTGTCTTACTCCAATCTATTTTTACCCTATGTTAATGTTGACTCCCTATACCTGCTTTTAGGAGGTACAGTTGTGCTTCGCTTAAAGAGAATAATGCGTTCCAAAGAATTGCTCTTTAAGCGAGTTTGCTCTTTAAGCGAAACACCTTTGTAAGTGACCAATTCGGGGGTGGTGGTGATTGTGAACCCTGATTTATTTGTTAAGCGAGTTTTTTGTTGGTTTTATTTGTTAAGCGAAGTGAACATTCAGAGAAAATTCTGCTCTTTAAGTGAGGCGCTCTTTAAGTGAGGCGCTCTTTATGCGAGGTTTGACTGTATGATAAACAGTGCTTAGAGTAGCTACTTTTCTTAGGATCCCAGACATAATGGTATAAAGATGTAACTTTTACAAATACAGTAGTAGAATCAATAATTCTCCAGTCTTGGGTTTGGAACAATGGTTGGTGTCAGAAATGCATGTGAGTGCCAGGAATTGTGCTCGAAACAGAAACATTTTTCTCAAAAATATTAAGAAATACTAATATTTGGCATTGCCTCTTCACTAGAATCATAGCATGGAAAACTGTAAGGTTGGAATATTGTTGTGACTAGTAATGGGAGCCAATGTATATATTGTTGTATGTATAAATTAAGATATAGAGGCAGGCAGTAACTGATGTGTACAGTGCAAATGCTTTAGGCGGCTCACAATCAATATGGAAAAAGAGAATTAAAAATAGCCTATTTTAAAACAAGGATTTTTTAAATCCTAAAAATGACTAATGTTATTTAACTATTTCCAACTCACCTTCTGCCATACAATCTCTGAGACAATAAGATCACCTTGAGAGAATCTGGAATTATTCCAAGAAAAGTTTATAAAACACTTTAAAGTGATTCAAGCAAAGCAAAATCCATTAGATTTTGGTAACTATTGGTAACCTGGTCATAATATCATTAAGTGCCAGATTCTGAAGATTTTTTTTAAAGAGTCAAAGTGGTTAGTTCTAGTTCAGTTCATAAACAGCAGTTTAAAACACTAAAATAATAGATATCACTCATAGGTCTTAAGCTGATGCAAAATGGACATAAGGAAAGCATCAGATGAGGCTTTTTGGAGAGGCCACCCCTCACCACATGCCACCAGGAAGACCCTCTTATTCCTAACAACTGTTATCACTTTATTTACCATGGATATCAGAACAGAGCCTTTGAAGAAGAACTCAAGATACAGGATAAATACAGGAAAAGACAGTCTTACAGATATTATTGTCCCATATCTCTAAACATTTTAGAGGCTGAGCATCCCTTTGAATTGGATTTAGAAAACAGTCTGGGTGTCAGATGACCTGCTACAGCACTGGAAATATAACAAGATCAGCTTTGTTGTAGGAAAACACAAAACAACATATGTGCACGCACACATATACTTCTTTCCGTTTCTTTAGATGGATCTCGGGTGTTTGAATATTTTTAATGAGATGTTCAGCAAGCAGCAGAAACAGAACATTTGATGGGAAGAAAATTGACACTTCTCTGTGTGGGTGAGGGATTATTTTGGATTGTCAGACAGTCTCATAGGGTATGTTTCCTTGCCACCTGCCTCTGATCATTTGTTGGCATACAATGAAGTTTTCCTCTTTTTTTATCAGTTAAGAGCTGTATCCAGCTAGATTGAGATCCTACTTCAAAGAGGGTAAATAAATGGAGAGGATTTTTTTCTCTATCAAATTCTTGTGAACATTGAGACACTGCTGGTGATGGAAATTGTGTTCATGAGATTCACTCCCCTTATAACCGCCACAGGATTTGTGTCTGTTAAGAGCTGGAAACTGGTATGCTGATGCATAGACAAAAGTATTTCAGGTAATGAAGATTTTCATCACATCTGTATCAGTGAGTATCAGTGGCCCTACTGGTCTCACATTCCTGAAAGTTGGATGAAACAGAATAGGAAACAGGTGCACTTTCTCCCTGGTGGTGTTCATTCATGCCATTGCTTCATGACATGACCATAGTGACATAAATTAATGTGTGCTTAAGTGTAGAAGAGAGGGAAATGTCATCATACAAAGGACAATGTGAGTTGCAAGTCATGCTTCAGTAATCTGCATTTATGGCACACAGGGCCTTATTCTAGAATTTGAGATGCATCACGGATTTAAAAGATATGAAGGGGAAAAAACATTTTGCAATAGTTCTTTCTCTGAGACTGTGTTTAAAATATCCAAGTTTTTCAGTGTAAATGCAATACACCACCTTCTTGTTTCTATTTGCCAGAGCTCATTTCCATTGAGCAGTTTTATCCCCATTCCCCTTTTTTCCTTTTTGCCAGATTTTCAGCCTCCAGTCTGTTTAATTTGTTTTGAATTTACAGGGCATCACCTGTAAATTTCAGTGGAATACAAGGATACATATGAACAAGTTTATTTTTCTTGGTGAGAAAGAGGGTATATATCAGGGGCTCCCAACCCCCAGCTTGCAGGCCTAATATGGCCTGTGCATATTATTAATCCAGCCCGGGATGGCCACCTTGGCATCTCTAGAACCATTTCCTACCACCAGAAGTCATGATATGTCACTTACTGTGGTGGTGGCAATCACACAGTTTTTCCAGGTTTTTGCTCAGCCTATGCCACTTCCCAGGCTGGCGGGAAGCTTTTCAGAACATATTCACTCCAGTTTTGGAATTTTCCGCCACTTCCCCGCTGTGCTTTGACAGCTAGAATGTGGTGGTGAGTAACTTCCAGTGCTTAGTGGAGTGCCTGAAATCCCAGCATGGAACCAGGAAATTGTCCACCACCACTCTCTAACTGCTGAAGCGCAGTGGAGAATGACAGGAAAAAACCAAACCAGAGCAAACATGCTCCAAAAAGCATCCTGCCACCCTCAGAAGTAGCATAGGCTGTGCAAAAACCCAGAAAAAACATGCAGATTCTGCCTCCACCTCCATAAGTGACATATCACGACTTCTGGTGGTGGTGGGCAGTTTTAGACGTGTCTGGGTGGCCACTGCTGGCCAGATAATGATGAAAACATAAATTGTGGGCACAGCCATGCCTCTGGGTCCCACAGCTGAGCTTGGTGGCAGGAACTGGCTCTGTCGGGAAAACATTGGGAACCTATGGTATATATGATGTAGTGCATATAGCGAAATATAGTACAATAAAACCTCAAGTTACAAATAAACTCAGTTCCATGGCCTTGTTCATAAATAAAATCTGTTCATAACTCGAGGCATCTCCATTCAGATAAAGCATTAGCCCCACGCAATCATCCAACAATCAAAACAGGCCACCCCCACCCTCCAAAAATCAACCAAACTACCCCAAAACAATAGCAACATTGAAAGGAAAGCATACATAAGCAAAAACGCTGTTCCTTACTGGGTGATCATTTCACTAAAGCGCAAACTGTTGAAAGACACGAGGCAGCACGCACAAAGTGTAAACTGATTTTGTAAATACTGAAACTGAGTGTACTGTAAAGAATGCTGTACTGTAACTGTGTATATGTATATATTACTTATGTATTCTGACCTGTATATTGTGGCATCCATCTTGTACAATAGGAGGAGCATGTTAGGACATTTTTCATTTGGGGGTATTGTACAAAGATTGCTGCCCAGTGGAATAGTACAACTTTAAGGCCCTCCATGTGTTCTGAACACAGGTGTTCATAATAGAGCCTCAAACTGATGGCCAGGCTGTGCATGCCTTGTCCATGTGCTCATGTAACAGCCCAGCTGTGGCTGATTAGAGAATCTGCCCAGCAACACAAGGGTATAACTGTGGCCCTCTGGGAAGGGTCTATGGAGGAGGTTACCATTCTGATGAGGTTACCATTCTGGAGAAGGCCATTATTCAGAGGAGGCTATCATACTGAAGGAGGCTATTATTCAGAGGAGGCTGTTATACTGAGGAGTCTGTCGTACTGAAGACTAGGACAGAGTCTACAGACAGAGACTGCTGAAGGAGGTCCTGGACTCTATGCTTGCTCCTGGGATTGGAGCCAACAGAGGAATCCAAGCTGTCTACCTACTGTGGGGCTTGGAGTGAGAGAGACTGTTGTATATAGTCCTGTGTATGTCTGTCTTCCCCTCACTGTAAGTAAAGTGCACCTTTCCACTGAAGGCATATGTGTGTGTGTTACTGCACTAAGGCTTTCGCTGCGTAAGAGCTTAAAAGTGCTACTCTGCTATCCAGCCACACATATCGCTAGGCGAATCCCTGACACTTACCTTAAAGAAGCTTTGAAAATGGACAGAAAACTCAGAAAACTTTTCTAACTATAAACTGCAACCGGTAGCCATTTTGCTACTGAAACTCCAGACAAAGAATTCCTCTTTAAGCATTCTACTGCTACCTACAGGGTTCTGAATTGCTGCGTGTGCATAAAATATAAACCCATAGGGAAAATGGTGGGTTTTTTTGTTTCACAAAAGGAGGGAAATCCATTCGTAAATTGAGGCATGTTCATAACTTGAGGCATGGATTTCAGTGCAGAACCGATTTGTAAGTCAAATTATTCATAAGTAGGGGCATTTGTAAGTAGGGGTTTTACTGTATATAGAATTTGTATTTTGTATTTGTATTTTCGACTTATATGCCGCCCCACTCGCAGAGCGACTCTGGGCGGCTTACAGAAGAAACAGCTACAATTACATAGTACATACCAAAGCACAAGAGCAATTACAGATATCAAATACTAAATTACAAATATTACGTATACAGTATATATGTGTCCAATATCAGTTACAATTACAAAACATTAGATTAGAACATCCTAAGAAATAATCAAAGATGCTGTAATATAATCATTACAGCATCAAAATTCACTAAGTAACAATATCAAACAACAATAAAAATTCCAGTATTAGCTCAGTTTACACATACAAAAGCAAAAAACTAAATAAAAAACAGTTGCTGAATCCCGCAATAAGTGACAAGTCAGTCCTCTTAGCCGCAGGTGTTTCTGGCGGCGGTGGCTATCAAAAAAGTCCTGCCGCCGTAGTGGCTTTTAAGCCCTGAGACAGATGGAGAGAGTCCCAAGGCTGGACGCGGTGGGCTTGGAAGGAAGGCGGGAGCGTCCTCACTCCCCCGCCATCGCTACCGCATTTTTATCGTCCACCGGGTGGAGGTGACGGGGCCCGGGGGGAGGGCGGGAGCATTGCCTCACCGCCTGCAGCTGGTGGTCATCTCCCCCGGCGTGATGGCAAGTCCGGGGGGAAAGGCGAGAGCGTCCTCACTCCACCGTCGTCGCTGCCGCGTTTTTATCGTCCACCGGGCGGAGGTGACGGGGCCCGGGGGGAGGGGGGAGCATTGCCTCACCGCATGCAGCTGGTGGTCATCTCCCCCAGCGTGATGGCAAGTCCGGGGGGAAAGGCGAGAGCGTCCTCACTCCACTGCCGTCGCTGCCGCGTTTTTATCGTCCACCAAGCGGAGGTGACAGGGCCCGGGGGGGGAGGGCGGGAGCATTGCCTCACCGCCTGCAGCTGGTGGTCATCTCCCCCGGTGTGATGGCAAGTCCGGGGGGAAAGGCGAGAGCGTCTATGCATATAGTCCTGTTTCTGTGCATAAGTGAAAATGGTGGGGGAAAATAAGTATCCTGTTTCTGGAGTCAGGAGGTGAGTATGTACTACATTAGCAGAAGGCTATACTATCAGAATGTCAATTATCTAATCTTTCTCACTTCCTGAAGAAAAAATGGCTTCCAGATTACTTATCAAGCTTTCATTAACTGTTGCATGAGCTGCAGTGGCATCACCATCTGGATATGAAAGTCTGTAATATTATAACTTTATCTTTTTGTTTCCTTAAGGTCTATCCTCAGTTTGCAGGTAGCTGATTCTAAGAATACTTGCCTAAAATTATCAAATGAGTTTTATCACTGAGTAGGATTTCCACAACCAATGTCTGCAGTAGACCCACACTGTACTATATAGACAGTGTTCAATATAGGCAGTGTTCATAGTACTGAGTTACAACATCTACAGCAATAGGAATTAGACTTGTATAACACCCCATAGTGGTGAAAGCACTCTCTGGGTGGTTTATAGGTAATTAGTATTTTGGTCCCAACATGTTGGGTGCTTATTTTACCAACCACAGAAGGATGGAAGGCTGAGTCAGCCTTGAACACTGTCAGGATCAAACTCAAATCATGAGCATAGTTTGGGTTGCAGTACTGAAGCTTAACCACGACACCATGAGGACTCTCACCTGAAGAGGGTTTAAACTCTGATCCCTCATTCTTGTTGGACTTCAACTGCAGAAGCCCGACCCAGCATGGCCAAAAGAAAAACATTCTGGGAAATATAGTTCAATAACTTTATGGTACTCAAGATTGGTAACCACTGCTATCAATAAGCAGTTAAATGAAATTTTTCAACAGAAAGGGCCTTTAGGTTAGATTAAATCAGGGATTCACAGCCTATGGCCCATGGGCTGGATCTGGCCCATGGTGCCATTTCATGTGGCCCACCACTGTTGCTCCTGCTGCCAAAAACGCATGAGAATATGCACAAGAATTTGCAAAAACACATGAATATGCACAGAACCACGTGACCATCCCGCTCAGCTGTCTTAGGGGGAATGGTCCGGCACACAACCTATAAATGTTGAGAACCCCTGGAATAAATTATATGTAGCTTGCATATCTTGAAGAAGTTGGCTCCTTAAATCCCTTCCCACCATTGCTACTGACTATACTGGCTGGGGGATTTGGGATCTGCAACCCTAAAACAACTCCAATCCTATTAAGTATTTTTTTTCCCAAACTACTGTTATTTGTCCATAAAGATCTTGATAGTTTTGAACAGCTCTATTTAAAATACCTTGGGACAAACCAGTTGTTACGTTAGTACTAAAGCTAGATACATAGAAAAAAACAGTGGCAAAAAACCAATGGAAGAGCTGGAATTAACTTTAAAATGAAATACAGTAGAACCCTGGGTTACGACAGAGGTCCGTTCCAACAGCCTCCATTCCAACCCAAAAAATGTAGACAGAAACATCTATAGGGATGCATTGAAAAATAAAAAAAAGTCCTGAATTGATCATTTTAAACCAGAAAAAAAACCTTAAAAATTTGTAAACCTGGACAGCATTTCCATAGGATTTGCCATTGTGAACTGCAGCAAATTTAAACAGAGGCAGTTGTAAGCTGGAGTTTTACTGTAATGTTTACTCCTAGTATATGGGAGGGAAATAGTGGCTCAATCTGTGACAAAAACAACAACAACATAGGAAGAAATGGGTTAGAATGTATGTGATAAGTATTTGCTGAAGTCTTCAGCATTTTTGATCTTTCTAGTTTTAGTTAACCATGGAGCTAAAACAAAGCCAAAGTACTATAACTGTGAGCTGAAGGCCGATAGTTTACCCTTAGCCATTAAATGTTTAGGGTGATTTCATTCAATGTACTGGTGAAGTCTTGTTGCAATGTAAGGAAAGCATGTTTCACCCTATTCTTCACAGGTAAATAAACAGTCTTGATACAGTAATTGGAGGCATATCCCTCGAACAATTGTGGTTGGGATTCTTTGTTATCAAGGAATCAGCTAAAACTTACAAATTTGCTTATGTTATCTACCAGTTTTTGGGCCACATTTTCTTATGCTCACCAACCAGACCGTCTGTGATATGGGGAAATTAATACACCCCTACAAAGAAGGGATTTAATGTTTGTAGAAATAGCACATAAAAATGATTTGACAATTTGGAGCAAAAAGCACGATGCATTTTTTTTTTTAAAAAAAATCTACAATTAAGCGGCAGCTTTTACATTTTAATGTGAAGTTGATGCCATTTAATCAGTTTAAATCCAAGTACATTATCCTTCCTATACAATAAAACCCCGACTTACTTACTTAAAATCTGTTCCATAGGCTTTTACATAAATTGGTTTTTACATAACTCGAAGCAAACCCATAGGAAATAAAGAAATTTTTATATAACTTGAAGCAAACCCATAGGAAATTGTGTTACATAAATCGGGACATGTTCCTAGCACAAAATCATTACATAAATCAAATTTTACATAACTCAAGACTTACATAAGTTGGGGTTTTACTGTAGTGTGTAAATGGTGGAACAGGGATGCACTCACTAGCAAAACAGGTATGCACTCACCAGGGCATGTGGGATCATGAGCAGGAGAGCAGGTGGCAGCCGTGGCTAGGAGGGCTTTTGCACAGCTTTGCGTTATATGCCATCTGTGCCCACTCCTAGATTGGGGCTCCTTGTGCATGATCACACATGCCCTGGTCACCTCCAGACTCGATTACTGTAATGCGCACTACATGGGGCTGCCCTTGATGACCATTCAGAGGCTTCAACTGGTCCAGAATGCAGCTGCTCAGGTGGTGATGGGATGCGGGTGTTATACATGTGCCTCACCACTGCTTCGGGAGCTCACAGGCTGCCAGTGGTACCTCTGGGTGCAATTCAAGGTACTGGCAATTATCTTTAAAGCCTTACATGGCAGTGGGCCAGGATACTTAAGAGACCGCATCGCCCCAAGAACATCTGTCCCTCCCACCAGAGCGGACTGGAGAGGCTCTCTAATTGTGCCATCGGCGGCTAGAGAGGCACATCTCTCTAGCACCAGAAGGAGGGCCTTCTCTGTGGCTGCTCAGGCCCTATGGAACCTGCTGCCAACTCCAGACAGAGCTGCATCTCCAGACAGAGCTGCTGTCCTTCAGGAAAGATTTAAAGACCTGGCTGGCGGGGCAGTTGTGGGGTACTATGAATGTGACCCTGGCCTGCTGGCTGATTGGGCAGCTCTCTTCCCTCTTTTTAACCTTTTATTTTTTTTAATCTTTTAATTCTAATTTTTAACTTTAAATCTTGTGCTTTTTAAATCTTTTAATCTTGTAACTTTGTGATTCGTTATCTTTTTACTTTTGTGAGCTGCCCAGAGTCCTTGGAGTGGGGCAGCGATAGAAATTTAAATAAATGAGTAAATAAATAAATAACTGCATTATTATTTGAAACAAGATTGGCAATATTCTTTCTCAGATACAATGTATCCTCTGGCAGTCCAACTCTTTTCAGATGTGTACAGTGCAATAATATAATCCATCTAAGACGTATTAGATGTTACTAAAGAAAGATGCAGTGAGATTTAGGTTAACCTTGTTTGTCTTTAAGTTTGTCTATAAAATATTCACAAATTTAAAATGTCATTTAATATAGAAAAACTGTACAAAGTAATGTAAAAGAAAACAAACCACTTGCTGTATTTGTTACTTACTGTCAGGTCATCTCTGATTAATGTTCTGTCCTCAACAGCCTTGTTCTGCTCTTACAAACTCAAAGTTATGGCCCCTTTTAGGGAGTCAATCCATCTAATATTTGATCTCCCTTTTTTCTTGTTGCTTTCAAAGTTTGCTTTCAACCTTTACCAGCATTATTGTCTTTGCCAGATGATCTTGTCTCTTCGTGATGTGCCCAGAGTATGACCGAATCAGTTTCATCATTTTTGCTTCCATTAGACCTTTATTATCAAGAACTCCCAATTATTCCATATTTTCCCCATGTAGCCACGTCTCAGTGTGAATTCCACTAATCACCTGCACAATTTAACCAATTACCTGCATGATTTGAAGATACACCATGTCCGGCTAATATGCTTATACTGCCTCTGGGAGGAGAGTGGTAAATGACATGACACAAAGATACTTTGATACAGACATGGTTATATTTAATTCATGCTTTCTATCGAGATGAAACTCTGTAATATTGCTTATCTGTAGTTACTTTAAAAAGAAAAGTATATTAGCCATGTCATGGATTTTCAGACGTTCTTTCAATATTTACTGCATTGTGAGATAGTCCTGTCAAGGTGTTTTTCCTCACCTAACTGGTTTCAAAATCATGCAAACACCTGTATACATACAGCAAGCACATTTATGCAGATCTTTGCTTTTCCAGTCTATGGAGTGCAGTGGGGCAATCTGGTACACGACAGAGTATCATGGGCCAGTGAGTGCATCCCTGTTCTGCCACTTACATGCCAGCCATTGAACACCTGACTAAGCCCAGTACTACTTTTAGTTCATTCCTATTATTCATAGAATAATACTCTTATTTCTGCAGAATATAGTCTTATAATTTTTTTAAGATAAAAGAAATAAAGCTTTTAGTACAGGCAGAATTGCTTTATGCGAAGAGGTAATTGTTGACCGAGAATAGGTAGGCAGGTCAGCAAATATGAAACCTGTTTATTCTCCACTATTCATTTCTCAACATGCTCACATTTAAAATGGCTAAGAATCAAGCTCTTGTCTTTTTAAGCCAGCAAAGGGAATATTTTGATATAAAATTTTAAGGGAACTTTCCTGCTTGAAACAGCTCAAGTGTAAATTTGTATGCGCTGAGAATAAAGTGCAGTTAGGCATCTGATAATGTAATGTGATGAGTTGCCAAGAACTATTTTATGAAGGCTTAATTTTTTTCACTCTGATAGTTTTTGACCAATAATTACCAACTACCAATTATCATTTTTAGTCAGAAGGAAATCTCTAGTACTGTGGAGGTTGGCACTACTGCTAGCGTATAAATCCCCAAAGAGGTAAATGTGTTCCAAACAGCCACAGACAACTGTCTCATGAAACATAGTGAGCAAAATTGCAAGCCCGCTGGCTGTGCACAATAAAGAAACACATTTACCATTGGGGCTGATCAGACTGACAAAGAGAATGCTGAAAGGCCGGGGAGGGGAGGAGGATTCACAATCTTTGTGGTTCTCTGCTGCTGCTATTGACTGTCAAAAGCAACCTGTGGTTTGACAACAATTAAAATTATGCAGAAAGTTAGAGGAACATGGTGGGGTGACCTTTTCAATATTTGCTCTCTTAAAAACTCCCTTTTCTCCGTTCTGCTTTCCTAGTTTGGTTCTCTGGACAGTGTTGTTAAAGTTGGAATTAATAGTATCATTAAAAAATGCCATGTTTATTTGGCTGTCAGTATTTTTCCAAAACATTCTACTGTTGGCTATGGTATGTGGCTGCAATATTTTCAGATATGTTGGCTATATCTTGAAGACTGTCTGGAAAGAAACTCTTTATTTATATCAGAATGAAAGTTTCTTATGAAAAGAAAAGCATCATAAAGTGTGTGCCAGATACAGTCTTAGGGAAAACCTTCCTATTTATATAATAGTTCCAATCAGACACCACACGACACTATGGTTCCCCATTAAAAGAGTTATCTGATATAATTCTCAAGGTCTTACTACCTTTCCATTCACTGTCAGATGAAATCAAAAGTTTTAGCATTCATGGTGAAACTAGCTAGAGAGCCAATGTAGCACAACATTTATACATCTGGATAGAACTTAGAAGATCTAGGCTGTACTTCCTGTTCAGAAACAAGGTGACCTTGAATCAGTCACATTCTCTCAGCCAGACCTATCTCATAGGACAGTGGTGGCAAACCTATGGCATGCATGCCAGAGGGGGCACTTAGAGCCTTCTCTGTTGACATGTGTAGCGTTGCCCCAGCACAGAGTTCGCCTTGCCCCCTGTGCCCAGCAGCCCAATGGGAGTGCTTCTTCCCTCCCCCAGCACAGAATTCACCCCACCCCTGTGTTTGGGCATTCAGTCTCTAAAAGGTTCGCCATCACTGTCATAGGGTTATGAAGCAGAAGAGGGAAAGAGAAAACAAGTACACCTTCTCCTATCACCCATTGGAAGAAGAGTCCTGGAACAGTGGTGGTAGTGAGGGAATCTGAAAATATTTCTTTATATATGTTTCAAAAAATAACCATGACTAATAACATTAACTTTTTGTGATTTATCTGCACAAAAAGGATTCCAACAATTGATTAGTTAACAAGGCTGTAGTATCAAACAATGTTTGAACTATATTTTAAGTAATTGTGAGATAGCTTTTATACTAAAAAGAAGTACATGGAAAAGAGGAACAAACTGTAAGTCTTCTCCAATTTATCTCACTAGATCCCACTGCTTTCTCCCTCTACTGAGTTATCTCCTTTGTGGATCTGAGGTGGGAGAAACAGAGCATAGCAAGATAAATCTTAGGGCTTCTCTTAGCTCCTAAAAGATGCACTCCTTATAGTATAAAACATGTAAGCCACTGAAGGAAAACGTATAAAAATTAATTTTTTACAATAAAATGGAGTAGAGCACCCCCCCTCTCACAAACTTGCTATAATGACACCAGAGGCCAACTTCCAACAATATTTCATTTTGATTTTAAGTACATTTTCCTCATTTTCAGGACTAATGTGGCCTCCTGTGAGTTCTGGAGTCAAGACTGGTTCTTGGACTTTTGAAGTTGCCCTTCTTTAGGCACCAGTCCAGTAGGGAGATTGGTTGTTATAAATAAATCAAGAGCTAGACTAAGAGATGTCCTTCCCATACACACATACACAATTTCCTCCTGGGGTCATCTTTCTCCTATCTTCACCTTTATCCAGCCTATTATTCAGCTCAGGCAAGATTTGAGGGTCCTGAGTTCTTCCATTCTATTCAAAGACAAGCAATGGTGGAATTGTTATCAGCATATTGGTGGCACCTTACTCCAAAGCTTCAAATGAACTGTCCCAGCAGCTTCATAAATGACAAGGCCATGATTTCAAACAATGCTTCTTAACATCAACTTTGGTGTATAGCCTAACATTTAAGATTGTAACACTATAAAACAACATTCCTGGGAGAAACATCAACAATTTGAGATATGCAGATGATACCACCCTAATGGCAGAAAGTGAAGAGGACTTAAAAAAGCACCTGATTAGGTTGAAAGAAAAAAGTGCAAAAGCTGGCTTGAGACTCAATGTCAAGAAAACCAAGATAATGGCAACAGGCCCTATCAGTCCCTGGAATATAGATGGGAAAGAAGTAGAACCAGTGACAAAATTTACATTCTTAGGATCAAAGCTCACTACAGATGGTGATTGCAGCCATGAAATAAAAAGGCAACTGATTCTTGGGAGGCAAGTGATGAGAAACCCAGGGAACATAGTGAAAAGTAGAGACATCACATTGCAAACAAAAATTCGTATAGTCAAAGCAATGGTATTCCCGGTGGCAATGTATGGTTGTGAGAGCTGGACCATAAGGAAAGCTGAGCGCAGAAGAATAGATGCCTTTGAGATGTGGTGTGGGAGGATTTTGAAAGTCCCCTGGACAGCAAGGAGAACAAATAGGTCAATCTTAGAAGAAATCAAACCTGACTGCTCCTTAGAAGGTCAAATGGTGAAGATGAAGCTAAAGAACTTTGGACATCAAAGGATTTCGCTTGAGAAAGCCTTGATGCTGGGAAGGGTAGAGAGCAAAAGAAGAAGGGGGCGGTCCAAAATGAGATGGCTAGATGGTATTGTAGACACAATGGGCACAGAGCTGAGCAAGTTGAGGAGGATGGTGGAGGACAGAAGTGCCTGGCGGACAGTGGTCCATGGGGTCACAAAGGGTCAGAATCGACGGTGTGACTGAACAACAACAAAAAACAAAGCCACCAATACTGAATTTAGTCATGCAATCAAACAGAGTATTACAGTCAATGGTATTGAATGGTGCAGAAAGTTCCAGGAAAACTAATGAGGTTGTGATCCCAATATCCAGTCCCTAGTGTAAATCGTGTACCAAGAGAACCAAAGCAATCTAAGTCCCATATCCTGACCAAATGCACAATTAAAACGGGTGCAGATAATTTATGCTTGCATAAGTGAAATTACTTGTCTTGTTGGCAAATTGCCACTCATGAATTAGGTGCTGGTTGTATTCCTGGCCACACATTGGATGTGTACCCAGGAATGCAGTCAGCAACTAGACATAGAGTGGCAATTTTCTGCCTAGTCTTAACACAATGTTTCTGGTGTTTTCTTGTATAAAACTGGCAATGAGGTTATTATCTAAAACTTCAGATAAGCAAGACAGTATACTGCTTTTAACATGAGATGGTTGCTTAATTGTAGTGTATTGTTATCTTGATACCTGGCACATACCTTTCAGTAACTACAAAAATAAATGTAGTTTTGTAGCTGTAAAATCTGTAGATTCAAGGTTCACTGTTCAAATCTGGTAAATTTGTGGTTAGTTCGAAGAGAAGCCGGGGGGGGGGGGGGATCAAATCTGCTTTGTTTAATACTACAGAAAGCTACCCTCATGTGGACAATGCTGGCTTATTTGAAAAGCTCATAAAGGGTTTCTGCATGAACCATACAAAAGGGATACTTTCTCTTTAATAGCCATCTGTACAGGAGAGATGAGAAGTGGGCCAGGTCATCTCTCCTCAGCTGTCATGATATTAACGTAGGTAATGGAGCAAGCTCTGTGTTCTGCTGGGTGTTGTTTTTCATAGACGTTCATCGATTCACAGATAATTCTATTTATTTCTTAGAGTTGGTCCAAGCAATCTAGGCAGAATTTTTTTAAACACACACAGACACACATATACACACCAAAGCATTTGAGTGACTTTATCTTTTGCAATTTGTAATATAACTTTTAATCTAAAAAATGGTGTTATACCTACTGTGCAGATGGCGGCATGATTTGTAAACCAGCCAAAACATTTAAACAAATGTGTGATCTGGGGATAGATTAAATAAAGGATAAAATGGAATGTGGACCACAAATTCTAATAATCAGATGATTCTAAGTTGAGCGCAGTGTAGAGAGACAGTAACAGCAATAGCTCGGAATGCTTGCCAATGACAGCAAGGTGCCGAACAGATCACAGGATGGTGCCCATGGCCTGGTAGGCCTCAGTTTGTGAGCTGCACATTTGCTGTACAGCTGGCAGCACTGTGTGGGGACATCAGATAAAACTTACGTAAAATGAAGTGTTACAGCGTGGTATGAATTCATGCAAAGTGGGAATTTGCAAGCTGTAACTGAAAACCCCGATTCATAGCACCGATGAAGCATACAGGAAATATGAATAGGTTTTAATTATCTGCGCAATTTAACCAAGGAATAATTGTAAGAGTTCAGAAAGGGCAAGTTCACTTATAAACACAATGCCACTGCACCATTTCTGTGTTCAAAGGACCATCTGTCCTTTAAAAACATTTGCCACACAGAAAATCTTGTATCTTATCTAACCTATTGCTAAAAACCTTCATATGTGTATATGGATTATACAACGTCTGCCCACCATTGCAACTGAGCTCCAAGGCATCATTTCCCTTTTATTTCACTTGAACTCTTGATGTGAGGCTATTGAGGGGAAAAATAGATTGTATTGCAAACAAGTTCTGTGCTTCTATCTTACCTCCTTATTCACTGAAAACCAGTCAGCTGTATGGCTCTTGCCCATAAATCACCTTGACTACTTCATTTAAAGAAACATTAAGTTTATCAAGGTATAAAGGCAACAAAAATGCACATATCTTTCTAGTAACTACAAATAAACTCATTTCTATTTTTATTTTTCATTTTCTATTTTCATGAATGTGTTATGTCTATATATTCTGTACATGCTTTAATGCCTTTTGGTAAGGAAAAAACCTTTCCATATGGCTATCAGTTTTTTAAACATCTGTTTTCACCATCCTTCTATTCTATACATGGGTATTTAACTATATATTCTAAACCTCTCTAGGTAATTCTATTAAAACCAGAGGGCTATGGGTTGATAATGGTTGTCACAAATGCATTACATTTTTAACTTACTGTGTTTTTGAAAAGTGCAGAGCACACTCTTTTGGACAACTTCTAATTTTTTTGGAGATTTTATACTGCCTCCTAAAAGTAGCTAGCAATTGTGCACAGTGAATCACACCCTCTGTATAAGGTTTTCTGACTAACTTAAAATGCATAGTGTATCCTCTGTATTGATCACAATACTTCTAAGGTGTGGGTCAGGTTTTCTTTTCTTTTCTTCTCTAAATTGTTGCTATTACATGTCTTCCTGTACTATATAGCTTTACACTCTTTGTATGTCACTGGGCAATATTTTTCAGGATTGGATCAATAATATATAGAATGCAGATTAAAGAAAAACAGAAAGTAATCTACTGTAATTGCAAAAACTACACACACACCCAGATAATTTAAAGCAGTTCTCTGTAAATTGTTGTTTTCTTTGTCCGAAAAATCCTTCCTGCAAAATGGAGATGAGAAAGAGCGTGTTAAACTTCAGCTGCTCATATTGCTCCATTTGGTTAGCGCACAGGGTTTCGTAGGTCACCTTTAGAATTTTATGCCTATGACAGCAGTAGCTACCTGCCAAGATTGTGAGGCATCTCACAGCTCTCAGGATGGAGCTTGTGGCCTGGTAGGCCGCAGTTGGAGGGGTACACATTTGCTGTACAGCTGGCAGCACTGTATGGGGCAGCAGTGTGGGCTGTGAGGGAGCTGGAAAGGAGACAAGCATGAAATTTCTTCTAACCCCAACTCTGTTTTTCTGTACTGTTGGCTGCTTCTCAGTTCCTTGACAAAAAAACCAATCAGGCACCCTTTAATCCGCCTGTGATTACCAGTGGTATAAAAAGAGAAGCATAATGAGGAAAAATGCCTCGTTTTGTTGCCTTCAAAAGCCAACAAATTGGAGTTAACTTGACAGGAAGTGGCTTAATAATTAGATTATTTATTTATTCCTGACACATATCCCCCTGTTACTGGTCTCAGGAGACCCTGTAGATGGTACGATTTTCAAGCTGCCATTACTTCACTGTCTTCTGTGAACAAAGAAGCTACTGTCTATCAGTCAATTAAATGCACTCTTTAAGCAGAGGCTGAGAAGTCCTCAATGGATAGAGCCCTGGGACATTGTGGCTGATGATTCCTTTCTCTGTACTGTACATCACACTCTCAACTATGGTCCCCACAGAGATGGAATAAAGTCATGCATTAAAATATCACTTGTTGATTTGTTTGCTAATGAAGAGCCATTGAAATGTTTGTGTATTTCTCTGGCAAAACTGTTGATAAAAGGACTATTTGCTTGCATATCTTACATGATCTTTATGAAGCACTTATGTAAGGTTTATTAAAATCAAGATCAACAAATTAAGAAAAGAAAGGGACACACAGAAATGGAGAATGTTATTGATATCAAATATGAATGAGGATTGCAATTTGGCTATGAGCATTATAGCTCCGCTGCATTAATCAAACAAGAAACAATTGTGGTACGTTAAAGACAAACTGTTATATTTAATGTGAGCTTTTGTGGATCGAGTCCATTTCCTCAGACTTGATTAGCCTTGCATTAACCAAGGTAAACATTTCTGTGTTCCCACACCAATCTCTTCTTCAAGGCTAGTAAATACATACTTATGGGTTATTATGTTCAGAACATAAGGTGTAGAAGATTAATATTTGGATCTCTTGTTTAATTTCATTTTTAAATTAACCCAGACATGAGGAGGGGCTCTTAATCTGAATGTATTAGTGATGCTAGGGAAGTATTAACACTTTCATCTGAACCATATGACATTTCATGGGTTCAGAAGCTATCTACAAAGCTGCTCAGAACCCCTGCCCACACACACGTACACTGACAACTGATGATGATCTCCTCTACCATGTTTTATATTGCATCTCATATAAAATCCAGAAAGTACAAGTGTATATGTTAAAAAAATAGCCCATGGCAGTTAATCTGATAAAAAATTAAACGTCCTGATTAAAAAACAATCATGGAAGGCAGAACTGCAATCTTACCACATTACATTTCTTTCCATTTAGAAAATATATGGAGATATATGCTGTAAAAATGAAGATATGTCCTTGTATATCTATGAGAAAAATGTTTTTTAAAAGGTGGGAATATGTATTTTTAAGTCATCAACTTTATTGTATTTAGTACGAGGTCTTTCAAATTAATTGGTTATGCATAGTCAGTTGTTATGCAGTTTATGTTTCAGACTCTATATTATGTGTGATGTTACAGTGACAAAATGGACATGAAAATGCTTACCGTATATTGTCCAAGTTCAGTAATCATGTTGTGCATAATGTTAACCATGATTCGTTTCAATAACTTCACTACCTAACCTACGGCTTGAAGTTGGAAGTTGGAATGTTAGGATTAAACACAATTCAGGCAGTACAAAAAAACATGGCTGATGGAAAACATAAGCAAGATTTCCAAGCCACTCATAACTCTGTGAGAGGGGAAGGGGTAACATTTCAAAGGGATGTCCCTGGAATTTACAGATGTAATGTTACTGAGTCCAATAACTTTATAGCCATGCTCTCTTCTTACTATTTTTAGGAGGTTGTAGTGCATGTAAAGTTGTTCTAATTAAGCTTTTGTGGTACTGGATTATTCATTTACAAATACTCACAGATTTGTGGCCTAGATTTGTAGAAGTTGAGTCCAACTACATAGGAAAATTGGTTGACCTGATTTAACACATAGGTGCATTATTTTGTAGAAATTGTAGGGATGTGCAAAACAACAACAACACACCATTCTTTATTGATTTCACTTAGGGTTCTTTTCGGGGGACTCTTCTTTTGGTTTTATGGTAATCTGAGTACCTGAACCTTTTAAATTATTTCCTTTCAGTTTTTCTAATTCAGCCCTACAGAACCTTCATAACTAGTCCCATCCAAATAGCAGGTACAAGACAATAGACAATCCAAAAGCAGGCAGCTACAACAGCATATAAGAAAGAAAAATAAATCACCCACAAACCAATGCAAGCTCAGATTACCATCCTCATCATCTTCATCAGTTCATCAGCAGGAAACAGCATAGATGAGGAAGAGAAATCTTCAAGTGCCATATCCTGTTCCAAATATTGACTATTATCATGGTAATCAGCCATGAAGATTGTCTTGGGAACAATATAATTCAATGGCCTTCCATTTGTCTTCTGCATCACAATGTGACACCTGTACTACTGATCCAGTTCCACAAGTCACTTTCTGGTCCTGAACCCTTTTGGCACACAAAGTCCTCATTGGCCCAAGGCCAGTATTGATGAAGTTGCTGCCCTTCATCAAGATGGATTCAAGTGGGATTTAATCCACTTGGAGACCCTCACCCTTCCCTGTGGACTTCACCACCCAAGGCCATTGGTCCTCAGGGTTGTCAGGTTAGTTAACCACTGCCTGACAATTGGCATTGAGTTGCTGGCAGTGTGGTCTACTCTATTACCATATCAGGATATTCTGGCCAGACTGGAAAACCAAAGCTTGAGTATCATTTCTGTAAAATACTATTTCAAGCAAGCAATTCTAACTGAGATTAGGAAACCAGACATGTAATCTGCACTCCATTTGTAACATTCTTTACCACTTGTGCAGGCAACCAATGCATACAAAAATGAAAGCTCAAATAAAGAAGTACCAAACTAACACAATCCCTAGTATCTTTGTGCTAAGAGGATCAGATGCATTGAAGAAACACTTCTAATTCCTTGAATGAGCATCATGCAGATATCCTAAACCAGGGGTTCCCAACCTATGGCTCATGGGCTGACCCTCAGCACAATTTCATGTGGCGCACTAAGAAGTGGAAACAGATACATTTACATCAGCCATAAAATATGCATTTGTTGTAAACATAGAAGTGGGTGCATTTATGGCTGTCATAAATGTGTCTGCTTCTGCTTCCGGGGTGTGTGGTCAGACCTGCTCAGCTGTCCAGGAGGCATGGTCAGGCCCACGGTGTAAAAAGTTTGGGAACTCCTGGTCTAACCTGTCCAATGGCAAATCAGCATGGGGAGGGTGGGGTTTCCACCCCCATAGAAGCATTTAGCTTTTCTTTGAATGGCTGCATTCTGTTTAAATGACATTATGTACTCCCATCTTCACCACTTGCTGATGGAAATGCTATATTTTAATTTTAACAAAGGAAAAGGGCAAGGAGAGCACAGATACTGTAACCTCTGTAATGCAAGCCAGATTAATTTTAGAGCATCCTTCTTCCTATCCTGTTATTTCTGTTCATTTTGTTAGAAAAAGCTTAGGCACTCGGGTGTTCCATAATAAAAGATAAATTTGAAACCCATTCATTAATTGGTGATTAATATATATCAGGATTAGTTTAACCAAGGCCCTACCTCCTGCCCAGTCAAGTATGTTCTGGTTAATATCCAATTATGTGCACCTTCATACTTATTATGTCTTAATATTTTGGATATGATAATCAGATACTTGAGAGTAATGCTAATGAGGAACATAGAGCAGGAATTAACCAGTGACACATTCAATGATCCTTACATAGAAAGTATTTCTTCTTCTCTGTTCACATAATGATAAGGCAGTTCTGTGACCAGCATGCAGCATATTAAATAGGTATTCTGTGATTATTGCTTTATCTTTTATGCTTAAGCAAAGACATTAACAATATGGATTATATACAGTGTCATGGTCAAAGACAGGCAACCCAGTGTGCATAGCAGTGAACTTTCTTCCTGATGAAGATTAATTCAGGGAAAATATCATATATTACACAGTGTTTAGTCCACTTGTGGGCATCTAGGGCTGTCCAGATATTTTAAGATAGCAGGTCCCAAAACCTATGATAGCCAGAACTGAAAGAACTGTGGGTCATGATCACCTGGATAGTCAGTGCTGCTATTTTCTGGTTATATGGTACCAAGATGATTGCTTTTGCACACTCATTATGTACAAATAAAGAATAATTCTGTATATAGAAGAGGAGTTCAGTATACTTTCACTTACCTTTCCTCTGATTAAATGGCATGCGGTGGTCCATGGGGTTGCAAAGGGTCAGATTCAACTGTGCAACTGAACAACAACAACATTCACTATTGTTAGGTGACTTGAAAATACTATTCTTTCCTATCCTAGGATTCTATTGGTACAGGTGCCATCCAAGAAAATGCTCGATCTTCTGTGACAAGAGTCTGTTTACTACTAACAAGACTGAGTGGTATGAATGTTGATGAACGGAGGTCTCACTGCAGAAAAAGAATTTCTGATTCTGATTTTGTTGCATTAGCTGTAAGATGGTTCCATAACACTTCTCAATTAATCATAGCAACTAAAAAGAAGTAAAAACCATCACTAAAAACCTCCATCATTTTAAGAGACATTAACATTTGCAGTTCTTTTGTTTTTCCATCTCTTTCCCAGCTCTTTTAACTAAACATCTTAAGAGAAAGAACTTGTGATTTCTTAATTTTGCAAACAGGATAATACAGTAATACCCCGTATAACGCGAGTACCGTATATCGTTAAAACCGCATAACGTTACAAGATTTTCGGAAACATCTTGTATCGAGTAACGCGATTTTAACGTTACACGATACAGTCGTTCTTAGCAGCAGGGTGGGTGGAAAGCTGAACGGGGTTCTCCGTTCAGCTTCCCAGCCACCCTGCAGCTACGGAGGCAGGGGTGGGGAGGCTGGAAAGCTGATGGGGGGCTCCCCCATCGGCTTACCCAGCCACCCCACAGCTGCGGAGGCATGGGCGGGTGGCTAGGGAAGCCGACACGGAGTCCCCGTCAGCTTCCCCAGCCACCCTGCAGCTGTAGATCGGGTCCTCTGATCTCTCTGGAGGTGTTTCTGGGCTTCCCCGACGTCCAGAGCCGGTGCAGCAAGCCAGAATGTCAGAGTTCGAATCCCGACGTTCTGGCTTCCTGCACTGGCTCAGGACGTCGGGGAAGCCCAGAAACACCTTGGATCGGGTCCCCACACCTCCCTGGACCCGGCGGGGGGGTCAGACCCCCCAAAATTGGTAAAAAAAAGGACGTTTTTTTTACCAATTTGGGGGTTTCTAACCCCCCCCCCCGCCGGGTCCAGGGAGGTGGGCAGACACGATCCAAGCTTTTTCTGAGCTTCCCCGACGTCCTGAGCCAGTGTAGCAAGCCAGGATGTCAGAGTTCGAATCCCGACGTTCTGGGTTGCTGCACTGGCTCAGGACGTCGGGGAAGCCCAGAAACACCTTGGATCGGGTCCCCACACCTCCCAGGACCCAGCGGGGGGGTCAGAAACCCCAAAATTGGTAAAAAAAAACGGACGTTTTTTTTACCAATTTTGGGGTCTCTGACCCCCCCGCCGGGTCCAGGGAGGTGGGCAGACACGATCCAAGCTTTTTCTGGGCTTCCCCGATGTCCTGAGCCAGTGCAGCGACCCAGAATGTCAGGATTCGAATCCCGACGTTCTGGCTTCCTGCAGCATAAAAGAGGGTGGGGGAAGTTCAAAATTAGCGCGCATCGGGTCTCCCGACCTCCCTAGAGCTGATGTGCGCTAATTTTGAACTTCCCCCACCCTCTTTTATGCTGCAGGAAGCGAGAACGTCGGGATTCGAACTCTGACATTCTGGCTTGCTGCACTGGCTCAGGACGTCGGGGAAGCCCAGAAACACCTTGGATCGGGTCCCCACACCTCCCTGGACCCGGCGGGGGGGTCAGAGACCCCAAAATTGGTAAAAAAAACGTCCGTAGAACAGTCAAGAGATAATATCACACCCTCTGAGTGGGTGTGGGTGCGTTTGGGTACCAATAGATGAAATTTTCATTCCTAGTTACAGAAATAGTATTGCCAAGTTTTCTTCTTCCCAGACCTAGTCTTCTGTCAGCGACTCTTAACTATTTAGAATTGTTCTGTCTGAACCCACCAATTGTTATCTTTCACCTAAACATGTCCCCACCTCTTTTCATGTTGAAATTCACTTATCAGAGGTGCAAAAATGTGATTCAACTTTTATTTGAAATATGCTGTTTCCAATAAATTACAGAACTCCTTCACTCATCATATTCCACTATCCAACTGCTCTGTCTCCTAATATTTAGACTTGGTTGAAAAGCTAGAAGTACTTCTTGAGATGTTGTCCTAGGTCACTACTCACTGTGGTTGGTGCCACAAATCATTCAGCTATAAATAGCCAGAATATCCCCGCTCCCACTCACTACCACCCTTTATATGCTTTGTTGTAATGAAGCAACATCAGTAAATTGCATTGAAGGGTGATGGTTGCATAGGGATGACTATTACACCTTGGGGTCCCTTTGTACCAGATTATATTTTTTATTGTCGTTATTGCTTCCCATCTCCTTTACTCTCCTGATGCCAAACTTGCTGTTGAACATCAGTGTAGCACGGGTCTCTAGAAATGTTGTGAATATTGAGGTTTGTGTGTGTGTTGTCTGCACACTAATCACAGCTTGCTTCAAAACACTTGGCTACCCTGGGTGGTTTTTGCCATTCTTTATTGGTATCACTTTAGTTCTGTTGACTGCACTTCTAATTTTGTTTCTCATAACTGGAATGAAAGAACGTTTTGTCAAAACAACAGTTAATATATAGTAGTGATAATATGGATTGCTTTTTTCATTAAAGAGTTTCATGAAAGTCTCAGAATACAATTTATACGTAGAATCACTGGTGTGAGAGTACTCTATACTTAATTCTTTTCTAATCTTTGCTTTTCAGTATCTAGGAAAATTTGAATTATAAATACTACTTGAAAGAGAATCTAAGCCCTTACTTAATGTGTTCATCCATCCTTTGCTTGCAAATACATAGTTACCTTTTCTTTTTTATCTCTAGTAATTTGAAGAAAAGCATTGGGGAGTAAAATTAACAAGTGCCATTATATAGCATATGGTTTTGTAAGATATATGTATGTTTAAAGAATACATTTGTTCAGTTTGTATGTTTTTTGGTAAAAATTTCTGAAAAAAATATTGGAATTTAGTCGATATCTTAAGTTTTAGGAAACTGCTGCAAATTGAGATTGCCTAGAACTAATTGACTAGTCATTAGATGGATACTATTCTGCTCCATTTCTCCCTCTCATGAAAATCAGATGGGGATGTGCACATGCTCTGTTGATGTCTGCCACTGTAATGGACTTGATTAGAGAATCAGTGAATGACATCCTCACAAGCAGATTCCAAATCTGGGAATGAGGTAAGCTACCTGCTGTGTATGGTGATCCACTTCCCCCGAAGTAGCTGATGCATAGCCCAGAAAGACTCCTAGATTCATCTGTGTCCTTGAAGACCCAGATGGCCTCAGAGGCCTGGAGTGCTTTGTGCCAGTTTTGATTGACTTGCCAGCCATGAATATTCCTGTACAATGTAACCTATCCTAAATAGTTCCTATGCTGGTCAGTTCTCATCAAAATTACTGCAGCATGCTCTATGTAGGATATCACAGAGCAGGGGTGCCCAAACCTTTTGGCTCGTGGGCCGATCATGTGGTTCAGGAAGGGCCAGTCACTAAGGCCCAGGCGCCAGGTGCGGCCCCTGATGCCAATTCATCCGGCCCGCAAAGCCCTCTTCGTTCCTGGAAGCGGAAGTAAAACACGCCCATATGGGCACATTTTACTTCCGCTTCCAGGAGCGATGAGGGCTTTATGGGGCAGATGAATTGGCATCGGGGGCCGCACCTGGCCCCCGGGCCTTAGTTTGGGCACTACTGTCATAGAGGATAAGTATGGAGATTGCAGGTACCCCAGCAATTTGTGGCTAGATTGTGGCTAGGAACATAATGTAGAAATCATTTGCTGTTGTTCTGTGCTATCACAATTTGTCTGATGTATGGCAACTCCAATAAGGTTTCTGAGATGTTCATGGAGACATGTGATATACCATACCCATTTTAGAGGAATAACACTGGATATCACTATGTTTGTAGTACAGGTTTAAGTTTATGATGATGCATAAACTCTAAATAGATTGATTAAATTTGTACCCCACCTTTGTTCTGGAATACAAGACACTTTACAGTATAATTAAGAATAAAATACAGTTTTAAAATATGAATAGAAAAACATAATTGAATCAATTATCATGTTACAACAAAGTGCAGTTAAATCATTTTAGAACATGGCAACTACAATTAAACAATAGAAAAGTGCAGAGCATCATTTAAAGCTTTTTCCTGTATTACTGTATATACTCGACTATAAGTCTTCCCGAATATAAGTTGAGGTACCTAATTTGAACCTCTAAAACAAGGAAAATAGATTGACCCGAGTATATGATAAATGCAGCATCCATTAGTGAGTTTCAATAATTAAAATCAGGGCTGTGGAGTCAGATTCGAAGAGTCAGATGAAATTTCGGGTACCTGGAGTCGGAGTCAGAAGTACACAAAACTGAGGAGTCGGAGTCAGAACATTTATGTACCGACTCCACAGCCCTGTCACAGCTACTGAACCAGTGTTGTGGAGTCGGAGTGGAGGAGTCGGAGTCGAAGTGAATTTCGGGTACCTGGAGTCGGAGTCAGAAGTAGACAAAACTGAGGAGTCAGAATCGGAACATTTATCTACCAACTCCACAGCCCTGATTAAAATACATGAAAATACAGTAAAATTAATTAATTTAGATATTTTTGTGGGTATGTTTTGGAGTGCTTACATTGACGCGAGTATAAGTCGAGTCCCATTTTTGGACCTCATTTTGGGTGCTATAAAACCTGACTTATACTCGAGTATATGCAGTATTTGAAAAAGGTGAAGTCCCGTCTCAGCAGGAAGAATTTTGTTTTCCACTAGAAAGACCTTGGCCTTTTTTGAGTGTTAACTGAAAAGAGCCCTTTTGATACCCTCATCAAACCTGGCTCTGAGCATGGTGGAATGGAGAGAACTGCTTCTTCTGTAGGTGGACATCAAACTGAGTCTCAAAGCATGGGCTAATTTTTATGGGAGAAAATAGTCTTTCAAATAATCTGGATAGGTCATTAGGCCTTTCTACCTCTTAATCAGACACTGAATTGTACCACTGAAGCAATATGTTGCTTATAACAATTCCTAATCAACAGACTGGTTGCTGAATTTTTGACCAGCTGATGTTTCTAAACATTCTTCAGGATAGCCCCATGTAGAGCATATTACAGAATTGTCTGTGGATGCAACAGAAAGCTCTCCAAGAACTATCAGAAAGTCATCTAGTTTCATCAGCCTGCCGGGATGAGCTGGACTATCTTTTGATCATGCAAAGGCTTTAAGTGTACATTAGTCTAAACCCCAGACAGTGATCTGTTAAGACAGTTGTTCCACATATTAATCCCCATCATCCTGCTCAGAAAAATATGTTCTGCAGTGTAAGCAGGACTAGAACCCAGTTGAAATAGACCTTTAGTGATCATGCAGGATGTAAAATCCTCAGCTGCTTTCAACAAAGTGGTCAGGATTGCATTAAAGACATAGTCCTAATCTTAATCTCAAATCAAAATTTGAGACCAGGGGATGGGTCTTTGCATGGCAACTGCAAAATAATATGTTTGACTGTAGCAGGAAGGCTCAAATAAAAGCTTTGCTTCACAGGCAGTATTACTTGTGTCCTTCAAATTATGTCAGGCCAAAACCTTATCCCAACTTTTGTTTGGGACAATCCTAGGCTCATCATTTTCTTGCTATAGCTAACCCATTAGAAAGATTCCAATCATATGTATAAACGTGGTTTTCTACTGCCCAATTGTGTTTCTAACACAAGTTTGTGCTTAGGAGCTAGCTTCATTAAAATACAGGTTTAGGATAAACCTTGCCTTTTCAGGCTCAAATTAAGCTGTTGCCTCCAAGGATTTTGTTGTTCAGTCACAAAGTCGAGTCCAAGGATAACACCTCTAATTCTCCAGGACTACATTTGATCCAACTGGATAAATGTGGTTCACAAGCTGGCATCTTAGGCTTCTCTCCATAGGCCTTTTTAGCAATTGAATTGGATTAGGCAATCATAATCATTAAACAAAGGGTGACAGATACTGAACAACAGTGTCATATTATTATCAAACTTTGTGGCATTGAAGAATACTATTTAAATTGTATTTCTGGTAGCTTATCTCCCTCTAACTGTTTTTGAAGTCTCTTATCCACAATATAGCATTCTCCTTAGTCAGATGGAGTGTGCTTCACTCTACAGTGTCAGAGAGGAGATACAGAATGATCCCAGTGTAAGAGTGGATCTGCCCTTGCTTAATAGGTGTGGTTGAAATAAGCAAACTTGTTATGTTTCTTTTGCTGGCTTTATCAAGAAATACATGTTTACATTCCTCCTCTGCTTAGACAGTCTTCGGACTGTTTTGAATTGAGATATATAGCAAGCTTCTTATAGGTATCAATTCTTAGACCACAGGGTTCTTTTTGTGCAAGGATTTTTTCAGTTGCCTGTAAAATTCAGAATAATATTCTTTGCAGTGTATCAACATTTAATAATAGTTATTTTGACTAGTAAGAAACAATTTTAAAGTACATGATGTCCCAAAAGTCACCACACCTAGGCAAAATTGCATAACAACAGATACTATATCTTGGAATGTGTTCACCATGAGTGGGGAGAAGACTTCATGTGTGTGTAAACATATACAGAATATTTTGTAAATATTTTGTAATGAATATGTTGTACATAAAGGTACATTTAGCTACAATTTCCCATTTTCCCTATGTATGGTGACCTTGGGGATATCCTGCATTTTTTACTGTTCATCTCACCAATAATTGGTTTATTTTACTGTTTTAACTCACTTATGACATCTCTACATTGTGTATTATGATTTGTGTTGGGTCATTGACCGTATTAAGCAACTACCACTGTTGCATTGCTTCAAATGGCATGATGGGACCAGGTTTATGCACCCACCACCCCAGAGCACCACCCCCTCCCCTCTACTTTTGTGTTGCATCTGAAAAGTTCAACATGCATACAAATGTCTTTGCACTGAACCATTGGGACCCAGCACGAGTTCCAAGTGGGATGGAATAGAGTGCCAAGTCTTTAAAGGAATTCAACACAATACAGTTCAAGTTTCTCCTGATCTGGTGAGGGGAAATATATGCAAAGCCATGTGCCCTCTCAGGTACGCATATATTCATGCAGTCTGCCTTGCACTGTGCTAGAATATAAACAGCTCTGGTGTGCATCATTTGTTGGGCTGTTGATTTTGTGCTGTTGTGGGCTTGGAGATTAAACTCTTTTTTCATCTGAGCTTGCTTGTGTGCTCACTGAAGAAACTGGCAAAGTTCCCAATGACTTCAGTGGTTCATGTTATTCCCAAGAGTGGAGAAGTTCCCCATAATGTGTAGCAGCTGTATTCACTGCAGCCTACAGGCCATTCTCTTGTAACCCCTCGACTACATAGTGAATTCCACTGATAAAAAGAACAACCAAAAGAAAGCACTTTTAGTGCTGGCATTCTGCCATGTGTTATCTTTATTGTGACATTTCAATAGTTTATCAATAAATCATACGTATGCATAAATATAAGGTTCAGATTTGTGAACTTTCAGGTTGTTGATTCATTTGTAGGTCCATGAATACATAGGATACTGTGCAGTGGTGGGATGTCAAAAATTTTACTACCCCACCGTGACATCATCACCGTGTGGGCGGAGCTAATGTCATGATGTCATGATGTGGATGGGGCCAAAGAATTTTTTTAAAATAATAATAAAATAAAATAAAAATAAGCACACACACACACACCCCTCAACCCACCCACAACACAAACCCGTAAATAAATAAAATAAATAAATAAATAATAAATAAAAATTACATTAAAATACACCCACACACACACCCCAAACATAAATCTGTATTTATGGTACTGTGGTAGTACGTCAATATAGGCAAAGGTATTAAACACACATTAAAATACACACAGACACACCACATCCAAAGGTGAGTCACTTACCCTGGGGAGCAGGCTATAGGGAGCTTCAGGCTAGCAGCTTCTCTTCCTCCTCCCTGCTTGGGAGGATAGCAAGGAGGCTGTGCATACACGCCAAGCACTGTAGGCGTGCATGCACACCAGGTGCTTGGCACGCATGCGCAGTGGGGGAACCAGTGAAAAGGTAAGCCCTGAAGGTGGTTCCCCCAAAAAAGCTGCTACCGGTTCTCCGGGACAAGTTACTACCGGTTCTGGAGAACTGGTGAGAACCTGTTACATCCCATCACTGCTGGGGACTCGTTTTACTGACTGACCTCGGAAGGATGGAAGCCTGAGTTCAACCTTGAGAGCTGTCAGGATCGAACTCACAACGTCTACCGTTTTGGGCTGGAGTATAGCAGTTTAACCACTCCAGTACCCAACCCATTGGTGGGGCGAAAATGCTAATTGCTGCCTCGCCCAGAGAGTGCACTAAGGCTAAGCAATGTGGGGCGGTATAGAAGCGCAATTGCTGTTCGCTCCCCAGGCAGCGTGGGTCGTTTACCCGCCAACGAGAGAGGCCGGTCTCATCCTTCCTCTCCTTCTGCTGGAGCAGCAGGGCAGCCGCGAGGGGCAGGAGCCGCGGCGGGAGGCGCCTCGCCAGCACCTGGCGGAACATGAGGGTCCTTTCTTTCCCCGCCAGCTGAGGGGAGGCGGCGGGGGAAACTGGTCGAGGCGAGACTGGTGGAGGCGAGGTGGGGCGGTGGGGCGGTGGGGCGTGGCTTCAAGTTCCTCTGGTGTGTCCAACCTGTCAGACCGGATTTCTTTCCCGATAAGAGGAGGAAATGAGTGAAGGAAAAGTGTGCCATGGCTGGGATCTACCTGAGACAAAATTCACGCCAATGGCAGTTTTCCTGCTTCATGGTCCTTTTCTTCTTTGCGTCCTCTTTGACCCAGTGGTGGGATGTCAAAAATTTTACTACCCCACCGTGATGTCATCACAGTGTGGGCGGAGCTAATGTCATGATGTCATGATGTGGGGGGCAGGGCCAAAGAATTTTAAAATAAAATAAAATAAAAATAAGCACACACACACACCCCTCGAACCACCCACCCACCCACAACATAAACCCGTAAATAAATTAAATAAATTAAATAAAAATTACATTAAAATATACCCACCCACCCACCCACCCCAAACATAAATCTGTGTTTATGGTACTGTGGTAGTATGTCAATATAGGTAAGGGTATTAAATACACATTAAAATACACACAGACACACCACATCCAAAGGTGAGTCACTTACCCTGGGGAGCAGGCTATAGGGAGCTTCAGGCTAGCAGCTTCTCTTCCTCCTCCCTGCTTGGGAGGACAGCAAGGAGGCTGTGCATACACGCCAAGCACTGTAGGCGTGCATGCACAGTGGGGGAACCAGTGAAAAGGTGAGCCCCGAAGGTGGTTCCCCCAAAAAGCTGCTACCGGTTCTCCAGGACACTGAGAAAAGTTACTACCGGTTTTGGCGAACTGGTGAGAACCTGTTACATCCCATCACTGATACTGTGGTAGCTTTTGTGAAAACAACTGTGACATTATTTCTTTTGTTTGAATTTTCCGTTGGTGTGCTATGATGTATCTACTGTATTGCTATTATTATTATCATCATCAAGGTAATTTTCAATTTGTCTCCTAAATGAAAAGAGAAAGAGGAGATTTGAACACATTTAGACATAACAAGTTGATTTCATACAGAATGCAGGCTACATAGCTAATACTGTATCCTGTTGGTAGTTCTGACTAGATTAGACTTACTCAATAGGATTTGTGCAATCATCATCTTACCATTCAGCAGTTGATTCAATGGTTCTGCTTTCAAGTTGAGACTAGCAATAGAATACTGGTTCATCTGTTTAAAGATCGGTGTTCTTTATCTAAGGGTTTTTATTCAATGAATTTTATTGAGCTCTCACCTTTTTTGGTTAGTTAGACACATCATACGTTAACATGTTAGAGGAAAAATTATACTTGGAACATTATCTAAGTTCTGTCCTGCTTTTAAGAACTGTGTTAGATTTTCCCATTGCATATTTTTCTTTTCTTCTTTTGCTTATAGTGAGTGAAGCTGTGTAGAATTTAAACAAAAAAGTGCAGAAGATTAAGAGCTGACATAGATCCTTTTAAAAGCCATAATGTCTGAAACTGCTTCAGCAGTGACGCCAGTTCCATAGTGTTTTGTCGTGCACACTTCCTATTGTGGGCCAAAGAGCATTGATTTTTAGCTGTCATTTCTAGCACACCCACCGTAGAATTGAAATTTAAACCTTAATCCACTCTTTAATGCAATTAATTTTTAATGTGCAGTAATAGTCATTGAAATGGCCTGAATTTAGTAAGACACCACAAGACATTTTCAAAAGTAGCAGTCTCCATTGAGGACTGGAAGGACAGATAATCATTGTTACAGTGTTTACAGAATAAATGCACACTCCATAGGTTATCCAGTGGAAATATATTTTTTTTATTAGTTGATCTCTACAAACCAAATGACTTCTTTTTTCCAGTCATTGCTCACAGTATATCACCATAAGCTATGCTGTTAAAATTGTTTTAACCAAATTATTGTCTGAATACATTTTTTCATATAATCTCTTTATGTATGTTTATCGTGTTTTTCATTGCCCCTTCTCATTGTCAAATGCATTTTGATGTGCAAAGAATTTTCTTCTGTAAAAGGGTCAGCCATGCAGTTTCCATGCATTAATAACCAAGACAAATTGCACTGTACTTGGTTGCCTTTTCTTTTCTCCTACTCAATTTACCTTTTATTATGTCTCTAGCACATTTTGTAATGTGTTGGGAGTTCATTTTATCGATGGGAGACTTCTGTAAGCACATTAATACAAATTTTGTTCAATTAACAAAATAGATGTACAGTGATGTTTATAATAAAGAAAGGGTGTTCAAGAACATTTATCTTGCTAGCAAGGGGTACTTTTTAGAATGTATCAGTTCTGATGATGAATAGGCTTCTGCGGCATTCAAAGGAAAGCACCACTGTTAAGTAGGAAGAAAATGGCCAGCTTTTTACGGCTTTCCTATTGGGGACTTTAGTACACCAACTGTAGTGTTAAATATCAAGAGAAGTTGTACTAAGGCTCTATCATACATACAAATAGGATGTTAAGGCATTTTGGGAACCTAACAGGGAAAAGTGTGCACTGTTTGTTGGAAATAATTGGTTACAGCATGTATGCTTGATATTTTCCAGCAAGATACAAGCATAGCCAGTCTGTGAACACACAAAACAATTCTGTTTTGTTTGAATTAAAGGTTCAAAGTGTCACTGGTTTTTTGCCAGCATTAACTGAACTGACTAGAAGATGCTGGGCATTAATTTTGTTTATTTTTACACAGAATAGTTACATTGTGAGGGTGGTGCTGCAGTTAAACCTCTATAATTCAGTCAAAAATTGTTGATGCTGTGAGTTCAATCTTAATTGGAATCAAGGTTGACTCAGCTTTTCATCCTTCCGAGGTTGCTAAAATGAGTACCCAGCATGTTGGGGGCAGAATGCTAATTGCTTTGTGCCCAGAGAATGCACTAAGCAGTATATAAGTGTTATTGTTATTGCTATTGTTTTCTAAAAATAGGTAGTAGAAACTGGATGTGGTAGAAGACTAGAGAGGTATTACTGCTCTTATTGAGGATGAATATGTTAAATAGCCACAGTGCTACAGGATTCTTTGAATCTCAGATATTAAGTGATAATTGAGAAGATTTGGGAAATGTTTTGATAAATACATGTTACCTATTGATCCCTTGATTTGGTGTTATTATTGTTATATGCCTTCATAATCATTTTTCCTCATTTGAAATATGTGTGTGGCCTTAATAAATTGACTCTTGAACAAGTGGTATTCTTCCTCTGCATAGTGGGTGTGAGGGAGATGCAAAGGGAAAGCATTTGTTTTGCTTTCATCTCAGTGTCTTTTGAGGAAGGACCTGTTCTTTCAGTTATAGATATATTCATAAACTCAAAAATACTCACATCTTTTCAATTTTTCACTGAACCACATGACCTGCCCAAAAAGTTTGTGCACCCCTGAGGTAGAGGATGGGCAGGCAAACACTCCAGGCAACAGTAAAGGAAGTTGGGAAGGGTGGGCGATCCTACCAAAAAAGCAGTAAAATAGAAGGCAGGAAAAGGAGGTCCCAAGTTATTTAGGAATTAATCAAAAAAAGGAAAAAAAACAGAAGCAGGATAAAATCATGTAAACTGCAATGGAGGAATTGAAGTTACAGTACCAGTCGGCTGTGAGAAATAAATTCAATCCAAAATGGAAGTTAGAGGAGGTCTCTCAGCTTCAACAGTGAACAAGTCATTAAGCAGCTAAAGAGCAATTAGCCTGGTTTTTCAGATCCTTTTAAAGATTCAAAATTCCCACTCTGAATCCTAATTGGCAACTGACAGTTCTTCTCATGAAACATTTAACCAAATGGAATTAGTAGGAAATACTGTACATAAGAAATCTCAGTATGCTGACCTCTACACACACTAGTCTTTCTGTGGTTGCACAGTGCAGTTACATAACCTATATACTGCCAGATTGTATCTATTGTTTTTGGAGAATTGGCATTACACCAGGATTTGTGCAGCTGCTTGGAAAAATAACCTAACATAAACAGTACTAAGCCTAATGAAGTTGTAACAAGCTATGTAACAATTGTGTAATAGATTGTGGATTAGCTTTGCCATGATCTGTAAAAGAGACTGCACATTTAGAATTGGAATAATGGAGGTTCATATATGAAAGCAGCACTTTCACAAGAGAAGATGCTTTACATTGACAACTTCAGAGCCTGAGGGATATTGGAGGGCCCTTTTTTTCATATTCCATGGATGATGGCAATACTTTATCCAATCAAACAAGAGAAGGGTCTTCTTTATTGTGGTACCTTGGCTATTACTGTAAATGCCCTACCCTTCAAGGGCCAATTGGCACTGATGACGATTTCTTTTTGGTACCAAGTGGAAATCTGACAGTTTCAAGATCTTTGTTCAAGTAAATTGTAGAATTCTTTGTGAGTTTCCCATTTTAATTGGTTTTATATTTCTAATAAATGTTTAAAAGTCTTTAATCCTTCAAACTGGTGTATAAATATTTATCTAAATGGTTTTTTGTACCTGAAATCTTATTATATAGAATGCATTATAGCTGTTGTTTGTAGTTGTTAATAAACACATAACAGAATGAGTGTCATTAGACACATCCCACTGTTTTCCCTTGTGACTGTTCATACAATGTACATTTATTGCTGTACTTGATCTGTTTTTTAATTGTTCCACACAAAAACCTTTGTATAACCGTGGTTGCAGTAATCAGTGGGTGTCAGAGACTTTTTCCATAAGATCTTAAGGGACAAGAAAAGAATATAACAGATAAAAATATATAGCTCTTCACCATGTTTTCAATTGAAGTTTTCATCAATATGAATTTCTGTTTATTATTGCTCATTATTGACATTGGCTTCAGGCATTCCAGACTTCTGCTATATTAACAGAATAATCATGATATCCTCTCTTTCACAATTAATGTATAGTTTAAAATTTTATCTCATTTTTTTCTTTACATACGAAGAAAAAAAGGGGAAGTTATTCTCTCCCAAAGAGTGCAAATTGATTTAGCGCAAAATAATAAATAATGAGATAAAGATATAGGGGAAGAAACATTCTGTTATGCATAGCTTGATATATACTGACCTCAGGTTATAAGAGCAGAAAATCCCATTTTCCAGCTTGTTTCAGATATAGTAAAAATGCTGCTTCAGTTGCTTTATGCTACTCACATTGGGAAAGGTGCTTATACTGTGATAATTATCATCAAGGAATATTAATGTGTTCAGCATTTGTAACCCAAAAACTCATTATAGCTTAAGCTGTGCATCATCTGTGAAGAGAGAACTTTGCCAGAATTCACTCTTCACAGGGGTTGCCTCCCGCTTGCAGTGGGCTGGTCGAAGTATTGTAAGAGGTCACTCAGGGTATTTTTGAAAGCAGAAGTTTTGCGATTTTTGATTCACTACCTTCTGTCCAAACAGCTTAGCATTCTTTGTATGAATTTGCTCTTTCTAATTGAAAGCCTGGTGCCATGCACAAGGCTAAAGGATGTGTATATAATTACATGTAAAAAGATGATGTCTAGATGTCAGCTTTGCACATCAAGGTCAGGGTGAGATCAGGGCACATTATCCTATCATTGCACATGGAATGATTGTGAATATTTATGGAAATGGGAATGAATAAATTGATGCATAGATGGATATTGTCATATCAGGTCTATAGCCTCTGGTTGGGAAAATATATCTACCGTATGTTTCTGCAGCACATTTCATACTCTGTGTTTATGTATACGTGTATTGATAGGAAAATAATATTTTGGTTTCCTCTCCTCACTTAAACATGCCAGGTTTCAGCTATGATATTCTCTTGTACTAGTTTTCTTCCCAATGAAATTTGTAAAAGAAATCTAACCATTAGTTTGTACCAGGGCCATAGTAAGGGGTGGGTCAGGGTAGGCTTGGTCCACCCTGAGTTAGCAAAGTGTGGTTTCCCATAGGAATGGATTGGAAAGAGCCTTTGTTGCCCATCCTGAAAAAATATTTGTCCACCCATATACAGTAATACCTCGGATAACGTTTACCTCGGATAACGCTAAAATCGCATAACGTTAAGTAATCTGGGGAGGAGAATTGGATCAAATAACGTTAAGGTCCTATGAGATGTATCGGATAACAACCGCTAAAGCCTGTGCGGTTACAATGTATCTCTATGGAGCTTTAACGTTATCCGATACATCCCATAGGATTTTAACATGCATCGGATAACACTAAAAATTGAATAACACCAAGACTTGTGGAACCAAGTCTTAGCGTTATCCGAGGTATTACTGTATAGAATCCTGGCTATGGCCCTGGTTTGTACAGAGAAAGAAGTAGAACTAAAAATGTTGCACTAAAAATGTTTCCAGTTGAATACATTATAAAGGTGTCTTTTTGAAGGCAATGGGGTTTTATGAGAATAGTATTCCTACATAAGCAGTGCATAATTACATCAAATAACATTTGTTTTGTCTAAAACGGTTGGGCTCTCTTCTCTTCTTTGGTGGCCTTAAGTGAGCAGACATGGGCTGGCTGAGGCAATGCTCCATCAAAACCCTAACAGCTGAAATGGAGAGGGACTTCAGCTGGCCGGAGTGTGTGTGTTTAAAAACCATAAACTCAGCACAATCACCATGGTAACTAAAATGATAGCTACCAATCAGCCAGAAACCAGCACAAGAGGTTAGACCAGTTTAGGCACTTGTGCAAGCACAAAGGGTTTATACTCTGTCCAACCCAATCAGTCTTTCTTAACTTGGAGTTAGGATTGTGTCCATTATCAAAATATTGTTTGCAGACTACATCAGTTTTATGTCTGCCTACTCATATCCACATGGGTCAATTTCTTTATTTTCTTCCTCATATTAATAGGTTACTTTTCACCTGCTGCTGCAATACTAGCATTACCTTCTATTTCAGGATATAACTTGCTTTCTGCTGGGGAGAGGGGTTGCTGTTCTATAGGGTTTTTTCATTTCTAGACCACTTGGTTTCTAAGGTCATACATTGTGAACTTGTTCCTGCTCCTTGGAGGACTAGACAAATCTGCTTCATAGCTTTCTTGCCCTTGAAGAAGACAGAACAAAATACATAGGCTTAAAGGTAAAGGTTGCCCTTACTCAAAAGCCAGTCATATCCGACTCTAGGGTGTGGTGTTCATCTCCATTTATAGCCAAAGAGCCAGTATTGTCTGCGTTTGCAGACATTTCCGTGGATGTGTGGCAGGCATGACTAGACACTTGAGTGCACAGAATGCTATTTATCTTCCCACCGAAGTGGTACCTATTTATCTACTTGCAATTTCTTGCTTTTGACCTGTTAGGTTGGCAGAAGCTTGGATAGAGATGGGAGCTGATTCTGTCAGGCTTAGTTCATGTATAAATACAGTGGTACCTAGCATAACGAATGCATCATATAGCAAACAAAGCATTCATTTGCAATGGCGATACCCCACATAATGAATTTTTTTCCCTTATGTGTGGTTTTTCGTAACTGGGTATACCCACTTAATGGGAACCCTGGTTAACGAACTTTTCCCTCCATTTTGTGGGGTATCTCCCATAGGGAACCACATAACGGGGAAAAATGTATAGTGAAGAGCTCCGTGGAATGGAGTTTTTGTTGTTGTTGTTATGCGGGGTTCTACTGTACTACATGCCCTAACCTACTTGAATAGAAATAAGAGTGCTGTAGTGAAATGTACCTTTTTATGATTGTTAGATGGATAATTGTACTATATAATCATTCTACAGTGCAATTCAGATATTTTGTACAATTATTAAACATATATGAAGTGGTGCTCAGGTTGAAAAGTATGTTTAGCAAAGAATTAGTTAGGTTTTAATGGATTGGTATACATTTTATTAAATTTATATTACTGGAATAAACTAAAGCTAACACATTATTTTGTCTATTTTGTCTAAATATGATTAAATGCAAATCAAAACCATTCAAAAACCAGTCATTTCCTGTATTAAAGTCTCTTCAGTATGAATACACAAAACAACCTATTTGTAAAAATAAGGCTATCTTAAAATTATTTTTTCCATAATAATTATTCATTTTAAATGACCCTTATCAATGTGATGTCCATCTACTAGATGGGAACAGAACTGGTACACAGCAAATGTGTTTTTCATTGTATTTTGCATCATTCATTTATTTTTTACATTATCTTAACTTATTTCTTCTTTTTCTTTACTACTTCTTTAGAAGCAATGTTTGTCAGAAATAATAGTACAGTTGTACCTCGCTTAAAGAGCATAATGTGTTCCACAGGATTGCTCTTTAAGCGAGTTAGCTCTTTAAGTGAGACACTATTGTAAGTGACCAACTGTGACTTCTGGCGGGAGGGTGGGGTGGGGTTGTGAACCCCGATTTATTTGTTAAGTGAGTTTTTGGTTGGTTTAATTTGTTAAGTGAAGCGAACATTCAGAGAAAATTCTGCTCTTTAAGCGAGTTACTATTTAAGCGAGGCACTCTTTATGCTAGGTTTGACTGTAGTTGTTTCATTTATTCCTAAACAATTTAGTATTTTCATCATAGCATTTATTACAGTAAAATCCAGTAAAATATGAAGTTTGACATCAGTAGTGTAGGAAAGGACTTTCTTGGTTTTTTGACGCAGAGAAAGCAAAAATAGTTTCCTTTTAAATTTTTGGCTGGCTTCATTTTCTTAAACAATCAATATTACCATATCATTGGGATTTTTGAAAGTGAACATCTGAATGATACATTGGATATTAGCCTGAGGTGCCACAAAAATAACCTATAACTCATCTGTTCTAAAACATGTGTGTATGTGTGACTAAAGTTAAGGAGCTTTTTTTTTTTGTAGCAGAACATTTGAAAGAGAGATTGGAGTGGTAGTGGTTTTGGCCAAGCTCCCTTTTCAGATGTAATTGCTGCTTCATTAGAACTTGGAAGTGTTCCTACAGCTAAATTTAATCAAATGGTTCAGAATAGTAAGCTATTATCATCAAAATTCCAGTACAGCTTTGAGTTCTGCATTCCTTCCATATTTTCTTTTCTGAAATACCAAATGTTATTATCAGATCTAAATTTTCAAATGTCTCATATTTGTTGGAATTGCATACTAATAATATTTCCACACATTACAGCTTTACACTCCCAGATTTAAATATCAAATGTCTATTAACTGTTTTAAATGGTTAATCATATTAATTTAGAATTTATCAACTTTATTAAAATTCCAAACTAATAGTAACCTTAAAATGAAGATGCAAAATAGAGTCATGTTTAAAAGTTGAAAATCTTTCAATATTAACTTGATAACGTCAATTTGTGCCTGTATGTTTGGCCTGAAGTAATCAGGAAATATTAGTGTGCCACTTGAAAACACATTTTCCTTTGAATAGTGATGTTCTAGAAGAAAAGAAGAAGCATGTACTGTGGCTGAAAAAATTGTTTAAGCAGATTGATGTTGCCATTCTAGGTGACGGACAGTGGAAGAAAAGGGGGTTGAAAAATCACAAGATATCAGGATTTGAGAAATAAAATACAACATCTCTGAGAGAAAAGATCAACTGGAATACCAGTAGTGACAGGAGTGCTGGGAGCAATCCCAAAAGGATTGGAAAAATAAATGAGTAAAATTGGTATTGATAAGATCATGACAGAACAGTTGCAGTTGTTGTTCAGTCGCACAGTCGATTCCGACCCTTTGCGACCCCATGGACCATTGTCCTCTAGGCACTCCTCTCCTCCCTCAACTCGCTCAGTCAGGAACTGAGCAGTAGAGTTCCAAAACTCTGGTCCGAATATCTCGTGGACCATGTTTATCAATGATGATGATGTAGATGTGCTATCAAGTCAACTCTGACTTATGGCAACCCATTCCAGGATTTTCTACATAGAGAATACACAGAAGTAGTTTATCAAGTCAATTCTGCATTATTGCAATCCATTCTAGGGTTTTCAATAAAGCAAATACACAGAAGTGGCTTATCATTCCCTTCCTTTCACAGCCTGTGCTGATTGCCCATGACTACACTGGTTGGCTCTTCTTCCTGTTGGCACATGAGGACGCAAACTCCCAATTTTTGATTCTGCAGCCAGATAACTAAACCGCTGAGCCATCTGGCCAGTAGTTACTTATGTCCTAAACTTTTAGTGCATCCATTTGAGTTTACTCTTAGGTAGGCGGGACATGTGAGTTTACCCGTCACTATTTATTTCTAAGTAGATAACCATCCTGTTGTTATTTTATATCAAATTCCTCCTTCTTCCAATCATTGCTAATATAAAAACCACAACTTGTTTGAAATCTCTTCCAGATACAATGTTTGGCATAATAAATGCATTCCAGTTGAAATATGACTTTGTGCAACTCACTAGCTGAGATTTTTGTGTTAATAATCTGATTGTCATGTACTCGTACTCATTTAGGTGAATGATGAACAAAATGAAATGTTTATCAGATGTGTTTTCATTGTTCATCCCTCTTTATTCTCCATTGGCCCAGTTAAGGCATAATTCACCCAACTGCTGTATCAGTTTCTTGGACAGCAGCATCTTTTTTCAGAAATCTGGCATGGTCTAAATAACAATATGCAGCCCCATACTAAATGGCAGTCAACTAAAATCAAACAGGTCTACCGAGTAAAAGGTAGGTATTTTTTCAACAGGATAACTGATGACATAAAATATCATGGCTAAAAGTACTAGACATTAAACACAGGGCAACATGAGACTACAAACAATTGTACTAAGATGCAATAACCTAAACAGTATTTTTATACATTTGCTTTAAGCTCTTTCTGAAACTCTGTGGAAGCCCTTTTGAACTAGGAGGAAGTTTTGCCAGAGTGGTTTTTGATTGCCATAGTCTTGGAATAAAAAAAAATGCAAAATTGAATTACAGAAGAAATAGAGATTTAACATACAGCAAAATCAAAACTAAATTGGAGTGTATTTTAAAATAGGTAGTATTTTGTAAGTGAATACAAATTTATGTTCAGTACATCTCTTAACAGAAAGTTGCTTGATACAATGAGCCCACAAGTGTATGAACATCGTGACAATAATTATAAATGAAGCAGTGATTTGTTTGCACACTTTATCCTGATGTGTATTTGAGGAGGAATTAGATCAGGATTGAATCGTTACTACCAAAATGATGA